>JAVVLW010002953.1:0-10000 GCA_034401795.1 Chaetoderma sp. LZ-2023a
TTTTCTTCGAAAAATTAAAGCAGACACCATCAATGAGCTTGAAAATCTAAAACCTCATAGCGGACCCGAGTTTGAGCCTGTCCAAATTAAACACAATAAACCAATCATGTGCGATGGATCAGTTTCTAAATGCGACAAAAATAGATGCAAAGTAAACAACTATATTGTAAACCAACAAACATTCCTGAGCTTTCAAACTAAAAATGAATATCATATCCGAACTAATATGCATTGTGATTCTGAGAATGTAGTTTATTTGATCAATTGTGCCCTTTGCCAGAAACAGTATGTTGGTGAAACAAAAAATGCATTTAGAGTGCGTGCTAGACGCCACGTTTCTGATATTAACACCTCAGCAGATACGCCAATTGCTCAACATTTCCAACTTCCTGATCATTCAGTTGAACATCATTTTGAAATCATGCCAATAGAACAGATTCAGACCTTCGATAGTGAGGAAGAAACGAGTTCGTTTCGCAAAATCCGAGAAGGCCATTGGATTAGAACACTCCAAACAAAAGCACCATTTGGAATAAATGTAGATTCGGGAATATCACAAAAGAACAAAATTATCCCATTTCAACTCATATACAATAGACGTAATGTTGAATTAGCAAAAACCATGAAAGACGAATATTCACAGTTGCAATCTAAATTAAAGGAACCGATCAAAGCACGACCAGTAATAGCTTACAATAGAAATCCAAACCTGAAAGATTTGCTAGTAAGATCAAAGTTAGACCTTATGGTTCCTGATAACAATGACAAGGTTTCATCCCTCCCTACCTATTCTTAAAAAAATCTAATCCCAACCAAAATCAATGGTGGGGCAACATGAAATCATATCCGTAGGACATCTTTTAATTTTGTGTCTGCAAAAGTATGTGTGCGTACGTGTGTGCGTGCGTGCGTTCGTTCGTTCGTTCGTTCGTTCGTGCGTTCGTTCGTTCGTGCGTCCGGGAGTTTGTTCGTATGTGTGTATGTGTGTGGGGGTGTGCTCGTACATCCGCACGTGTGTGCATCTATACTTGCGTGGGTGTATGTGTGCGTGTGTGTATGTGGGTGTGGGTGCATTAAGTCGTGAGTACATTAGTGCGTGGGTGTGTGCGTGCATGCATTCGTGCGTTCGTTCGTGCATGCATTCATGCATGCATTATTGCGTGCATTCGTGCATGTATTACTGTGTGCATGTGTTATTGCATGCATTCGTGCATTCGTTCAGATGTGTGTGTGCGTGCGTGCGTGCGTGCGTGCGTGCGTGCGTGCGTGCGTGCGTGCGTGCGTGCGTGCGTGCGTGCGTGCGTGCGTGCATGCGTAAGTGCGTGCGTGCGTGCGTGCGTGCGTGCGTACGGCCCTGCGGGCGTGCGAATGTGCATTCGTGTGTGTGTGATTTCTCTATAATGTAGGATCAATTCCAGCCTTTACCTGTTAAAGCGACCTACTGATAAGTTCATTTTACCCCAACTAATCTCAAGGGGGGACCACTCTAAGTAAATCTAAACTTGGTCTCGATAGGACAAATTTAGGTAAAGAAATTTGTAATTAAATTCCTGTGCCAATGCGTTTTTTTCAATGTAAAGACAGACAGACAGACAGACAGACAGACAGACAGACAGACAGACAGACAGACAGACAGACAGACAGACAGACAGACAGACAGACAGACAGACAGACAGACAGACAGACAGACAGACAGACAGACAGACAGACAGACAGACAGACAGGCAGGCAGACAGGCAGACAGACAGACAGACAGGCAAGCCGGATTTTAAATAACCAAGATTCAAACATCAAGCTAAAAGCTACTATTAGTGGAACATCGGTTGACTTTTTAGATGTCACGATCTATAAGGGTCCTCAATTTGATTCCTCTGGAAAATTAGAATATAAAGTATTCTTTAAGCCAACAGACTCACATCAGCTGCTTCACAAAAAATCATTTCATCCTCCACACACATTTAAAGGTTTGATCAAATCGCAAATCATAAGATTTTTTCGAAACTCTAGCAACAGGCAAAATCTGAATAGTGCATGCTCTACTCTGTTTGATGCTTTGAAAGCACGAGGCTATTCAGCCCGTTTTCTTCGAAAAATTAAAGCAGACACCATCAATGAGCTTGAAAATCTAAAACCTCATAGCGGACCCGAGTTTGAACCTGTCCAAATTAAACACAATAAACCAATCATGTGCGATGGATCAGTTTCTAAATGCGACAAAAATAGATGCAAAGTAAACAACTATATTGTAAACCAACAAACATTCCTGAGCTTTCAAACTAAAAATGAATATCATATCCGAACTAATATGCATTGTGATTCTGAGAATGTAGTCTATTTGATCAATTGTGCCCTTTGCCAGAAACAGTATGTTGGTGAAACAAAAAATGCATTTAGAGTGCGTGCTAGACGCCACGTTTCTGATATTAACACCTCAGCAGATACGCCAATTGCTCAACATTTCCAACTTCCGGATCATTCAGTTGAACATCATTTTGAAATCATGCCAATAGAACAGATTCCGACCTTCGATAGTGAGGAAGAAACGAGTTCGTTTCGCAAAATCCGAGAGGGCCATTGGATTAGAACACTCCAAACAAAAGCACCATTTGGAATAAATGTAGATTCGGGAATATCACAAAAGAACAAAATTATCCCATTTCAACTCATATACAATAGACGTAATGTTGAATTAGCGAAAACCATGAAAGACGAATATTCACAGTTGCAATCTAAATTAAAGGAACCGATCAAAGCACGACCAGTAATAGCTTACAATAGAAATCCAAACCTGAAAGATTTGCTAGTAAGATCAAAGTTAGACCTTATAGTTCCTGATAACAATGACAAGGTTTCATCCCTCCCTACCTATTCTTAAATAAATCTAATCCCAACCAAAATCAATGGTGGGGCAACATGAAATCATATCCGTAGGACATCTTTTAATTTTGTGTCTGCAAAAGTGCGTGCGTGCGTGCGTGCGTGCGTGCGTTCGTTCGTTCGTTCGTTCGTTCGTTCGTTCGTTCGTTCGTTCGTTCGTTCGTTCGTTCGTTCGTTCGTTCGTTCGTTCGTTCGTTCGTGCGTCCGGGCGTTTGTTCGTATGTGTGTATGGGTGTGTGCTCGTACATCCGTACGTGTGTGCATCTATACTTGCGTGGGTGTATGTGTGCGTGTGTATGTGGGTGTGGGTGCATTAATTCGTGAGTACATTAGTGCCTGGGTGTGTGCGTGCATGCATTCGTGCGTCCGTTCGTGCATGCGTTCATGCATGCATTATTGCGTGCATTCGTGCATGTATTACTGTGTGCATGTATTATTGCATGCATTCGTGCATTCGTTCAGATGCGTGCGTGCGTGCGTGCGTGCGTGCGTGCGTGCGTGCGTGCGTGCGTGCGTGCGTGCGTGCGTGCGTGCGTGCGTGCGTGCGTGCGTGCGTGCGTGCGTGCGTGCGTGCGTGCGTGCGTGCGTGCGTGCGTATGTACTTGCGTGTGTGTATGTGTGTGCATTCGTGTGTGTGATTTCTCTATAATGTAGGATCAATCCCAGCCTTTACCTGTTAAAGCGACCTACTGATTAATTCACTTTACCCCAACTAATCTCAAGGGGGGACCACTCTAAGTAAATCTAAACTTGGTCTCGATAGGACAAATTTAGGCAAAGAAATTTTTAATTAAATTCCTGTGCCAATGCGTTTTTTTCAATGTAAAGACGGACTTGCTTGTGCCAGGCCTCCATATTTGTCCCAAATCAAACAATTTTAAACTGTTTACATGTACAAATACACTGTCGGAATTGGTCTGCTGGTAGCTGATATTTCGTTTGCACGGTCGCCCATACGTGCAATCGTGCATCGTTCGTTCGTTCGTTCGTTCGTTCGTTCGTTCGTTCGTTCGTTCGTTCGTTCGTTCGTTCGTTCGTTCGTTCGTTCGTTCGTTCGTTCGTTCGTTCGTTCGTTCGTTCGTTCGTTCGTTCGTGCGGGCGTCCGCGCGTATGTGCGTGCATGCGTTCATATGTGCGTTTATTCATTCATTCATTCATTCGTTCGTTCATCCACCTATCTGTTCACTCATCCTGTCACCTGTCCTTGGCCTCTCTATTGGTTTACTGGTCTGTGCCTCCCAGACATCAATTGATTGTCTATGTGGATGGACTGATGGATGGATTACTGGGTGGGTGGCCGGGTGGGTGCATGGATTGTTTGGACATATATGTTTGTAAAGGTACAAACCACCTCTCTTCCGCAACCACCTGCCGTATTTTATTCTTATATTTTCAACAGCCGCACCAACTCATTGCAAAGAAGCAATTAGCGCTTTGCAATGACTAAGTGAATAAATTAAACCAAATTCGGAAATGAAATTGTAGCTTTCACCCATTTGCCTATTCATTTGTTCAGTCGTCTAGTCACCCACCGGGTGTCTGTCTATCAGTTTACAAATCTGTTCTCCCCTTAATCAAGTATTTGTTTAGGTGGATGGCAGGATGGACTGATGGATGGATTAATATGCTGGTGTCTGGGCGGGTGAATGAGTGCATGGGTTGTTGGACATATATGCTTACAAAGCTCAAACAACCTGTGACTTACAACCACCTCTCTTTAGAAGGAATCTCACTAGACCAACAACATTCAGTCAATCCACAATGGATCATCCTATGTCAGAAAGACCTGCTCAAAACTATTTGTTTATTCCTATTTTCGAACACATGGCAACGCCAACTTATTACAAAGAAGTAATCAATGCTTTGTAATGACTGAGTGAACCGATTTGCCCAGATCAAAAAACTGTATAACTCCTAACTGTCAAAATTTGTTCCTATTTTCGAACACACGGCAACGCCAACTTATTACAAAGAAGTAATCAACGCTTTGTAATGACTGAGTGAACCGATTCGCCAAGATCAAATAACTGTATAACTTGTCAGAATTTGTTTTAATAATCTTTATTCAGGAAACCTGTCCCTTGCAGTACTCAAACAACAAGTAAATTACTCTCCGCCGCCATGATTAAACATATCTCGGCAGCATTTGATCTAATGACTGACCAAATAGCCCTCATTGTTATTCTCACACCTTAATCGCCTGAAACGAACCGGCGTACTAACCCATGCTACAGTTAGATAAGCTCGATATAATTAAGCAATCACGCCTTTTGTATTAGCTGTTTGACTTCAGTAGCGCCAAAGGCGCACATTGATCTAAAGCAGGTCTTCGGGTTTAGTTTGATCTTTTGTGGAGAGACTGAATTAATAGTTAATCAGTAGTCACCATTGTAGTAATTCTCCTATAAATATGTAAGAATTATCAGTTGCCATTAGACCAGTTTTTTCGCTGCATGACGAAGACCATTACGTCGAAAGCGCTCCAGCAACTGACAGTGTAAGCTTTAATTTTATATATATATAATAATCTTGTATTAATTGTTCTTATTTTTCAGTCTCTAAATTGTTTCAACACATATCGCTCTAGTTAATATTTGGAATTTAACTTTTTTGAACTTTTCTGACTAAATTTGACATAAATCTATAGAAATTTGATTACGTTCTAAAAATGGCCAAGAATTTCAACGGCCCAGTAGGTAAAGGACGCAAATCTGGCAACCCAGCGTCCAACTTTTCTTCAACCAAAAGTGCTCCTAACCAGTCTGTTCAGGCCTTTCAGAGACTGGTTAAGATGTACTTCCATGTGTTGCAATGCTTGCATCACTATGGTCTTTTACGAGAGCATTTGGCATCAGACTCTCTCCCGAAATCTCTCAGCATGAAAATGGAGGAGATGAACTCGTTTTTCTGCCCTGCCTTACGAGATGACGAATTTTTGAAATCGACCAGCATGATAAACCAAATTTGGGCTCATAGCTGCTTAGAAAATTTAATCAAACATTATCGAAGCAAATTGGACAAATTAAAGGCAGAGGTAAAAGTGGCCGAATCTAATGTAATTCTTGATCTAGACAGAGCCAAAGGCATAGCATTGAAATGGGGTAGGCAAAATTTTGGAAATAAATTGGCCACAATGACAATCACAAATTTTTGGAAATTTTTGGCAGAAATAGCTAGTGATAAGCAAAATAGAGTGATGTCTCTACCAACACCGGCGGCCACACCGAGTACAGGTTCAGGTTATCATTCAACAATGACTAACAAACGACAACGGTCACCAACCACCTTCACACCCTCGCCTACCACTTCCAAGCGGACGAATCTGTATACATCACCAACACCAACACCTGGTGTTGATGATGTAACAGAGTCATGGCCGGCTCTCCCAAAGACAAATTCTCCTCCTGTGCGCCGTTGTCGGGTTGTTACTCATTGTTCCCCCAATCTACCACCTAGCAACTCTTCCCCATCTCTTCCACTATCTTCTCCTCGCCACCTTCTGACTCGATCTTCTCCTCTTCCTCCTTCTCCTCTCTCAATCCCGCCTCCTCCTCTTCCTCCTCAAACTTCTTCTCTTCATGCATCTCCTCTCTCAATCCCGCCTCCTCCTCTTCCTCCTCAAACTTCTTCTCTTTATGCATCTCCTCTCTCAATCCCGCCTCTTGCTCCTCATACTCAATCTTCTCCTCTTGCATCTCCTCTCTCCATCCCTCCTCCTCCTCTTCCTCCTACGCTTCATCTCTCTTCTCCTCACGCACCTTCTTCTGCTCCTCTTCTTCTGTCTCCACCTCCTCTCCCTCCTATGGAGAATAATAGTAACCTGTCTGACAGGAAGTTTGCTAGGTACCGTCATCAATCGCATAGCAAGGGCCTGTGGAGGATCCCCAGAATCACCAAAAAGATTCTGATGATAGGGTCCTCTAATCTAGCCCGAATTGATTTAGATGTCCATCCTGACATCCAGGTTGAGTGCTATCCTGGTGCCGCATTATCACATTTCAGAACAATGGCTATGCGACACCAGGATGGCCCTAGCCCGGAGAAGATCATCTTGAATATTGGCATCAACTCCAAAAATGAGCATCCAACCAAAGCCTCAAGCCATTTACGGTTCATGGCTCGTGAATTTAAAAACACCTTCCCTAATGCGGAGTTGCACTTTGCTGAGATTAACTTCTCTGATAGCTTGTCAGACAGGCAAAGGTACTGTCTCAAGCGTATCAACGAATCAGCAAGGTCCAACTGCCACGTTGATAAGGTCATCCCCAAAATTTCTGATGCGAATTTTCATGTTGAGAAGGATAGAATCCATTGGACGAAAGAAACAGCTAATTGTATTTATAACCATTGGTTGACGGTACTTAGTTTAAACTAAATGTGGGTCAAGGCAATAGCTCCCCTAACATAGGATTAGGAACAAACCTTGTCAATTTAGCAGCTGACTATGATCTCTCACCATCTGAAAAATCAATTCTCGATCGTGGTCTTACTTTTATACCAACTCCAAAACCAAAAACAGGATTAGATTTGCTTTTAGACACAGGTCTTATTGAAGTAGCTAATTTTGGTCATTCAGTAAAAATAGCCCATCATTTTCGAAATTTAAATGGAGAGTCAAAACCATTCACTGGAAAATCCGGTTGGGACCCTCCAGATAGGCTAGTTGATGACAATGTTAAAGCAACCATAAAAACGGTTGCTGGTATAGCCAGATCATTGCCAGTTACAAACAATAAGCAAAACCTTTCATTTCTCGAACGACAGGCTATCAACAAATTACGTAGAAATCAAAATATTATTATAAAACCAGCCGATAAAGGTTCAGCAACTGTGATTATGTCTAGAGAAAACTACATCCGCGAGGCCGAAAGGCAGTTAACTAACACCAGGCATTACAGAAAACTTGATAATTTAATTTGGCCTCAAAACCGACAAAATTTCATTGAAATACTTAATTCATTGCATACAGATAAGTACATCGATAAGAAACAGCTAAAGTATCTGCTAGGTGAGAATAATCCACAAAATCGGACATTTTATATCTTGCCTAAAATCCATAAACCTATCAGCACCTGGTTAGATCCATTGACACCTCCTGGACGACCCATCATTTCAGACTGTGGCAGTGAGTCTTATGGCATTTCAGAATATATTGATTACTATTTAAAGCCCATTGCTAATAGACACAAGAGCTTTCTCAAGAACACTGAACACTTTCTTTCAAAGTTATCCAAATTGTCAGTTCCGAAAGATGCATATTTAGTCACATTAGACATAGATGCTATGTATACCAATATAGATATTGATGCTGGAGTCAATGCTATTAAGAATTCTTTTGTCAAATTTCCTGATCCAGATCGACCAGACACGGAAATTCTAAAATTATTAGAGCTAAGTCTTAAAGGAAACGATTTCCAATTTAATGGTGAAAATTACCTTCAAATCTGTGGATGCGCAATGGGTAAACGATTCAGCCCAAATTTTGCCACAATTTATGTTGCGGAGTGGGAAGAGGAGGCACTGAACAAATCAACCAAAAAGCCTCTTCTTTACCTCAGATATCTAGATGACATCTTCATAGTTTGGCAACATTCAGAAGAAGACTTTTGGGAATTTTTTCGCATTTTAAATAACCAAGATTCAAACATCAAGCTAAAAGCTACTATTAGTGGAACATCGGTTGACTTTTTAGATGTCACGATCTATAAGGGTCCTCAATTTGATTCCTCTGGAAAATTAGAATATAAAGTATTCTTTAAGCCAACAGACTCACATCAGCTGCTTCACAAAAAATCATTTCATCCTCCACACACATTTAAAGGTTTGATCAAATCGCAAATCATAAGATTTTTTCGAAACTCTAGCAACAGGCAAAATCTGAATAGTGCATGCTCTACTCTGTTTGATGCTTTGAAAGCACGAGGCTATTCAGCCCGTTTTCTTCGAAAAATTAAAGCAGACACCATCAATGAGCTTGAAAATCTAAAACCTCATAGCGGACCCGAGTTTGAACCTGTCCAAATTAAACACAATAAACCAATCATGTGCGATGGATCAGTTTCTAAATGCGACAAAAATAGATGCAAAGTAAACAACTATATTGTAAACCAACAAACATTCCTGAGCTTTCAAACTAAAAATGAATATCATATCCGAACTAATATGCATTGTGATTCTGAGAATGTAGTCTATTTGATCAATTGTGCCCTTTGCCAGAAACAGTATGTTGGTGAAACAAAAAATGCATTTAGAGTGCGTGCTAGACGCCACGTTTCTGATATTAACACCTCAGCAGATACGCCAATTGCTCAACATTTCCAACTTCCGGATCATTCAGTTGAACATCATTTTGAAATCATGCCAATAGAACAGATTCCGACCTTCGATAGTGAGGAAGAAACGAGTTCGTTTCGCAAAATCCGAGAGGGCCATTGGATTAGAACACTCCAAACAAAAGCACCATTTGGAATAAATGTAGATTCGGGAATATCACAAAAGAACAAAATTATCCCATTTCAACTCATATACAATAGACGTAATGTTGAATTAGCGAAAACCATGAAAGACGAATATTCACAGTTGCAATCTAAATTAAAGGAACCGATCAAAGCACGACCAGTAATAGCTTACAATAGAAATCCAAACCTGAAAGATTTGCTAGTAAGATCAAAGTTAGACCTTATAGTTCCTGATAACAATGACAAGGTTTCATCCCTCCCTACCTATTCTTAAATAAATCTAATCCCAACCAAAATCAATGGTGGGGCAACATGAAATCATATCCGTAGGACATCTTTTAATTTTGTGTCTGCAAAAGCGTGCGTGCGTTCGTGCGTGCGTTCGTTCGTTCGTTCGTTCGTTCGTTCGTTCGTTCGTTCGTTCGTTCGTTCGTTCGTTCGTTCGTTCGTTCGTTCGTTCGTTCGTTCGTTCGTTCGTTCGTTCGTTCGTTCGTTCGTTCGTTCGTGCGTCCGGGCGTTTGTTCGTATGTGTGTATGGGTGTGTGCTCGTACATCCGTACGTGTGTGCATCTATACTTGCGTGGGTGTATGTGTGCGTGTGTATGTGGGTGTGGGTGCATTAATTCGTGAGTACATTAGTGCCTGGGTGTGTGCGTGCATGCATT
>JAVVLW010002954.1:0-25000 GCA_034401795.1 Chaetoderma sp. LZ-2023a
ATAAGATAGACATGTAGGTGAGAATGATTGCCTTTGGTTACGACGTTGGATCTGCATGTGGGTAATTATGTCGCGCAAAGATTAGTAGAACATTAGCAATAAAGCAGTCACCAAATAGAGAAATCCAGCTAAGCCCGCCCATTTCTAGTTATCATTTACCCACGTCGCTTAAATCGATTTTACAACATTGAACCTCGATCTCCCAGAATCTAAATGACAAAGGTAGGGATATGTTATAGGCAAAAGCAGCTGCTAGTTAAATTGGATAGATCCGACCTGTCTCTCATGCATATGACGTCATAATCAATTACACCACATTTCGGCTGTGGATACAATCAAAGGACATAAGGAATGCCGTATCTAGCTCAGGCATCAACAGTAAAAAATCTACCAAGTCTACAACGTATATGCATTGACTATTGCATAAACATTCAGTTGAATATATTAAAAAGGCAGCGCCCAGTCAAATTAGTTTCAAATTATCCAACAGCTTTGTTTTATAGTTACTTTGAAATTTGGAATCTCCGAATTGAGGATTCAAAGGATATAAATCAATCCTAACTCGCACAATGTATGGACGGAGCTTAGCTAAAAATGAGCGGGGAAGAACTAGAACTCTATGGACCTTTCTATTTTTAGCTATGCCCCGCCCATCACTAGCTAAGCTCCACTTACATCTCGCCGTGTTGGGATTGATCGATCCCCAAATGCCCTAGCTATCAATTTCCTGAAAACTATACAGGGAAGCTGTTGACTGTTTTGTAAATAATTTGACTGGGTGCTGTTGCTGCCTATGTCAGCAACAGCGCCCAGTCAAATTAGTTTCAAAATAGTCAACAGAATATTTATTAAATAGTGAAAGCAAACAATGTGTAAAACAACGAATAGACCGTCTTCAAATATGCGTTCATGGTGTACTTATCGACATCATTCATGACGTCATTCATTATGATGTCATTCTACACATCGCGCAGTTCATTATGACGTCATATGATGGGAGGGTACTCTGGAAAGGAGAATGTCTGGTACATCTGTACCACACATGCAGCAAGTTAACTGACTGAGGAGCGTGTCTATAATTATTATATGCGTGAACATGAGTAAGTCCGTTAAATTATGCAACTTTCAAAAATGAATATATGGCAAATATGTACGCTGTAATGGACATGAGTGTCACCTAATACGTAATTGCTGGGCTTGATTAATATGTATCACTTTAAATCATCTAATGTTTGCCTAAGATGACATACATTGGACTGACCAATGGCTGCAGTGACTGTATGCAACCTGAGTCTGAGCAATAATATTAACTCTATCAACCCAAAAGGTCAACATACCAACAACCAATCACGATATTCTATTGGGTACATTCAGTCTAACTCGACAGGGTGATGTAGCTGCGTATGGCAGCAACAGACTCCTGGCGCATTTGATTTCCTGTATAGATGCGCTAAATTTGAGATTCTGGGAAGTGACGGTTCGATGGGTTAATATGAACCTATGAGTATTGTTATGTAAGCCCTAGGCATGTATATATGTATAGCGTATTGTATAATTAATTGCATATATTATATCTCCACTGTCAAAACAAATTGCTAGCTTATTTCTCTCAGCGGGCCATCCATATGCAATAGGCCTATTAATTTCATGCAAATTACACATATAATTTTCGAAAATTAGAATATTACAAACATGTACTCCCCACTGAACATGACAAATGATAAGTTTTTATCGGCTCATTGACTATCATTCGGAAGCACCCAATGTTCGCCCAACATGAGCCTCACTGAACTGGGCCAATGGCTACAGTAACATTGATGTACTATATACTATGGTTAATATTAACCCCTCTAAACCAAACGGTCACAACCAAAATCCTTCACCATATCCCGTTGGATATTTTCAAGTTGGCCTGACTGGGAGGTGTTTCTGTTTATGAGAGAAATGGGTTCCTGCGGGTCTGTTTCAAAATATTCAACAGCTTTCCTGTACAGTTGCGTTGATATTCTGGGAACTCACGGCACGAAAGGTTAATATGAACTTATGAGTATCGTTATGTAAGCCCTAAGCATGTATATTATTATAGCGCATTATATAATTAACAGCATATATTCTATCTCCACTATCGTAATATATTATCTAGTTAATTTACTTCCACTGAGCACATGCCTCCAACAGCTGGCGTAAAATAAACATATTCTAATGTAGTGTGGCATATGTAAAATTGCTCCGCTGCCATACATGTTGTATTAATCACTGTTAACCGCATACGCTATCCTAATAGCCTCGGAGAAATAAAGTGAACTTGAACTTGTCTGCACACTGCACGTTGGTTGTTTGCGCCTCATCATCGGGAGTACTAATGGAGCGAGAACACCGGTTTGACGTTCGTTAATGAGTTGCAACACACCTCGATGATAGCAAAATAGCAACATAATGATTTGTTTGCGAAGATTGATTTATGGCTTACAATTTAGACGCACGAATAAGATCCATTAACATAGCATAGAGGCAAAAGAGCATGTCAAACAGAAAAAAGGTTGCATTGTATGTTTTCTGTATGACTCGCACAATTACATGAACACCACTGGATTGAGAGCAAGAATTCGGCAAAGTATGAATCCTCGAAGATGCATAGAAACTAGAGAGACTGCATAGTGTAAAATCTTATGAACCACCCTCTAACTAACGAAATGAGCCCGCCACCTGAACATCCGCCGATATCATTCAGCAATTCGATATAGGTCTACTCGGCACTACACAGGCGATACGAGATTCGTTTTAAATTTAAGATGGATACGGTGTGATATGGGTAAATAGACAATACAACAAACACATTCAAGTTCAATACTATGGATTTCATGATTAATGTACGGATTCAGACACAGAATATATGATCTATTCAGGGCAGCGCCTAGAAGGTGGCAGAATCCATATGAACAATGAATGTGATCTATCCACAGCAGTGCTTATAAGGTGAGAAACATCGTATCCACATTATATGCGATCTATCCAACGGCAGTGCAGATAAGGCAAGAGACACCATATGCACAATACAAGCGTTCCATCCACGGGTGTGCCTATAAGATGATGGCCACCATATGCCCACACAATACATGTGATCTAGCTAGGGCAGTGCCGATAAGGTGAGAGGCACGATATGCACAGTGAAGTGCATGTAATATCCCCAGGGCAGTGACGTTAAGGTCAGAGACACCATATGCACAATACATACATCTTATCTATCCCTGGCAGTGCCAATAAGGTGAGAGCCACCATAGGCACAATACAGTGCACGTTATCTATCCTATCCAAGGCAATGCATATACGGTGTGAGACACCATGTGCACAATACATTACATCTGATCTATCCAGGGAAGTGCCTATAAGATGAGGGACACCATATGCACCATACATATAATATATCCACGGCAGTGCCTATGCAGTGAGAGCCACCAGACGCACAATACATTGCATTCGTACTATCCTTTCCAGGGCAGTGCCTATAAAGTGAGAGACACCATATACACACCCAATGCATGTGATCTCTCCAGGGCTGCGCCTATAAGGTGAGCGACACTATATACACAGCCAATATATGTAATCTATCCAGGGCAGTGCCAATAAGATGAGGACCACCATAGGCACAATATGTGTGATCTATCCAGGGAAGTGCCCATAAGGTGAGAGAACCCATATGCTCACTACATGTGATCTATCCAGGGCATGCCTATAAGGCTAGAGAGACAGGATGCGCAATGCATGTGGTCCGTCCACGCCAGTGCCTATAAGATGAAGGACAACATATGCACAAACAGACACCATGGGCACAACACAAGGAACCTATCCAGGGCAGTGCAAATAAGCAGAAAGACCCCAAAATTCAGAATGCATGTTATCTATCCAGGTCGGTGCCTATGCGGTGAAAGACACCATACGCATACCACATGTGGTTCATCCAGGGCAGTGCATATACGATGACGGGCACCATATGCACACACAATACATGTGATCTATCCAGGCCAGTGCCTATAAGGTGAGAGACACAATGTGCACAATACATTACATCTGATCTATTCAGGACAGTGCATATATGGAGAGAGACACCATAGACATTATACATGTGATTTCGCCAGGGCAGTGCCTATAAGTGGACGGAAACCATATGCACAATACATATGATCTATCCACGACAGAGCCTATGCAGTGAGAGACACCATATGCACAATACATTACATGCGAACTATCCTATCCAAGGCAGTGCCTATAAGATGAGAGACACCATATGCACAATACATAGCATGTGATCTATTCAGGACAGTGTCTATAAGGTAGGGACATCATATGCAAGTTACATTACATCTGGTCTATCCAGGACAGTGCCTATAGGGTGAGAGACACCATAGGCACAATATATCTGACATATCCAGGGCAGTGCCCATAAGGTGAGAGAAAGCATATGCTCAATGCATGTGATCTATCCAGGGCAATGCCTATAAGACGAAAGACACAATATGCGCAATGCAGGTGGTCCGTCCACGTCAGTGCTTATACGATGACGCACACCATATGCACAAACAATACATGTGATCTATCCAGGGCAGCGCCTATAAGATGACGGACACCATGGGCACAATACATGGAATCTATTCAGGGCAGTGAGAATAAGAAGAGAGACACCATATGCAGAATATACAGTATCTATCCAGGTCGGTGCCTAAATGGTAAAAGACACCATATGCACAACACATGTGGCCCCTCCAGGGCCTATGCGATGAGGGCCACCATATTCATAATATATCTATCAAGGACAATGCTTATTAGGCGAGAGACACAATATGCACAATGTATGTGGTCCGTCCACGTCAGGGGCTATACGATGACGGACACAATATGTACAAACAGTGCATGTGATATATCCAAAGCAGTGCCTATAAGATGACGGACACCATGGGCAAAATACATGGAATCAATCCAGATCAGTGCGAATAAGAAGAGAGACACCATATGCAGAATACATGTTATCTGTCCAGGTCGGTGCCTATGAGGTGAAAGATACCATATGCATAAAACATGTGGTCCATCCAGGGGCAGTGCCTATAAGATGACGGACACCATATGCACAAACAATACATGTGCTCTATCCAAGGCAGTGCCTATAAGGCTAGAGAAACAATATGCACAATACATTACATTCGATCTATTCAGTGCAGTGAGTATACGCTGAGAGACACGATATGCACAATACATTACATCTGATCTATCCAGGACAGTACCTATAGGGCGCGAGACGCCATAGGCACAATACATCTGATCTTTCCAGGGCAGTGCCCATAAGATGCCGGACACCATATTCACAATACATATGATCCATCCACGGGAGTGCCTATGCAGTGAGAGAAACCATATACACAACACAGTACATACGAACTATCCCATCCAAGGCAGTGCCTATAACATGAGAGACACCATGCGCACACTACAGTACATGTGATCTATTCAATGCAGCGCCTATAAGGTGAGAGACACCATAGGCACAATATATGTGACATATCCAGGGCACTGCCCTTAAGGTGAGAGAGAGCATATGCTCAATACATGTGATCTATCCAGGGCAATGCCTATAAGACTAAAGACACACTATGCGCAATGCATGTGGTCCGTCCACGTCAGTGCTTATACGATGACGGACACCATATGCACAAACAATGCATGTGATCTATCCAGGGCAGTGCCTATAAGGTGAGAGACACCATATGCACAATGCATGCCATCTATCCACAGCAGTGCGTGTGCAGTAAGAGCCACCATATGCACAATACATTACATGCGAACTATCCTATCCAAGACAGTGAGAGACACCGTATGAACAATACATGTGATGTATCCGGGGCAGTACCTATAAGGTGAGATACACCATATACACAAACAATACATGTGGTCTCTCCAGGGCAGTGCCTATTAGGTGAGGGACATCATATGCACAATACCGTACATATGATCTATCAAGGGCAGTTCCTATAAGGTGACACATATGCACAAACAATACATGTGCTCTCTACAGGGCAGAGCCTATAAGGGGACGGACATAATATTCACAAACAATACATGTGATCTATCCAGGGCAGTGCTTATAAGGTGAGAGATCACATGTGCACAACGCATGTGGTCCATCCAGGGCAGTGCCTATAAGACGGCGGACACCATATGCACAATACCTTACATGTGATCTATCCAGAGTAGTGCATCTAAGGTGAAAGACACCATATGCACAATACAGTACATGTGATCTATTCAGGGTAGTGCGTATAAGGTGAGAGACACCATATGCACAATACATGTGATATATCCAGGGCACTGACTATAAGGTGAGCGACACCATATACACAGACAATACATGTGATCTATCCTGGACCGTGCCTATAAGGTGAGGGCCACCATGGGCATATGTGTGATTTATCCAGGGAAATTGCTATAAGGCGAGAAACACAATATGCGCATTGCATGTGGTCCGTCCACGGCAGTGCCTATAAGATGACGGACACCATATTCACAATCAATACATGTGAACTATCCAGGGCAGAACCTATAAGTGGGTACACTACATGGAATCTATCCAGGGCAGTGCGAGGAAGAAGAGAGAGACCATATGCAGAATACATGTTATTTATCCAGGTCAGTGCCTATAAGGTGAAAGACACCATATGCATAACACATGTGGTCCATCCAGTGCAGTGCCTATAAGACGACGAGCACCATATGCACAAACAATACATGTGACCTATCCAGGCCAGTGCCTATAAGGTGAGAGACACGATGTGACCAAACGATACATGTGATCTATCCGGGGCAGTGCCTATAAGCTGAGAGACACGATATACACAATACCTTACATCTGATCTATCCAGGACAGTGCCTATAGGGAGAGGGACACCATAGGAACAATATATGTGATTTATCCAGGGCAGTGCCTATAAGATGACGGGCACCATATGCACAATCATATGATCTATCAACGGCAGTGCCTATGCGGTAAGAGACACCATATGCACAATACATTGCATGCGCACTATATGCGCAAACAACCTCTAAGATGACGGACACCATATGCACAAACAGGTAAGAGACACCATATGCACAATACATTGCATGCGCACTATATGCGCAAACAACCTCTAAGATGACGGACACCATATGCACAAACAAGACCTGAGATCTATCCAGGACGGTGCCTATAAGATGATGGGCACATGACTGGACACCGTATGTACAATTCACATGATCTATTCAGGGCAGTGTCTATAATGTGAGAGACACCATATACATAAACCATACACGTGATATATCCGGGGCAGTGCCTATAAGATGACGGACACCATGCGCACAATGCATCTGATCTATCCACGGCAGTGCATATACGGGGAGAGCCACCATATGCACAATACATGTGCACAATGCATCTGGTCCATCCACCGCAGTGCCTATAAAATGACGGACACCATGGGCACAATACTTGTGATCTAGCCATGGTAGTACCTATAAGATGACGGACCCATATGTGCAAACAATACATGTGGCCTCTCCAGGGCAGCGTCTATTACATGTAATCCATCCAGGGCAGTGTCTATAAGGTGAGAGACAACATATGCACAAACAATATATGTGATCTCTCAATGGCTGCGTCTATAAGAGGAAAGACACTATATGCACAATACATTACACGTGCTCTATCCATGGCGGTGCCTATAAGGTGAGAGACACGATATGCACAATACATTGCATGTGATATATCCAGCACAGTGCCTATAGGGCGAGAGACACCATAGACACAATGCATATGATCTATCCACGGCAGTGCCTATAAGGTGAGAGATCCATATGAACAATACATGTGAACTATGCAGGGTAGTTAGTGCCTATAAGGTGGAAGAGAGACCATAAACACTAACAATGCATGCGAGATATATAGGGCAGTATCAAAAAGATGACGGACACCATGTGCACAAATAACCTCTAAGATGACCTGTAACAATATGCACAAACAATACATGTGATCTCTCCACGGCAGTGTCTATAAGATGATGGGCACCATGGGCACAATACATCTGATCTAATCCGGGCAGTGCATAAGGTGAGAGACACCATATGCACAATGCATGTGACCTATTTACTGCAGTGCCTATACTGTGAGCGAGACCATATGCACAATGCATGTGGTCCACCCACCGCAGTGCCTATAAGATTATGGACACTATATGCACAAGCAATACACGTCATCTATGCAGGGCAGTGCCTATCAGACGAGAGACACCATATACACAAACAATCCATGTTATCTCTCCAGGGCGGTGCGTATAATATGAGCGACACCATGTGCACAATACATGTGGTCCACCCACCGCAGTGACTCTAAGATGATGGACACCATATGCACAAACAATACACGTCATCCATCTAGGGCAGTGCCTATAAGATGAGAGACACCATATGCACAACTAATACATGTTATCTATCCAGGGCAGTACCTATAAGGTGAAAGACACCATATACACTAACAAGCAATGCCTATAAGATGACGGGCACAAAATGCACAAATAACCTCTAAGATGACGGAGACCACATGCACAAATAATATATGTGATCTATCCAGGGCAGTGCATATAAGGTGAGAGACACCATATGCACAATACATGTGGCCTATTTAGGCAGTGCCTATACTGAGAGACACCATACACGCAATACGTGTTGTCGCTCCACTGCAGTGCCTATAAGATGACGGACACCATGCACAAACAATACACGTCGTCTATCCAGGGCAGTGCCTATGACGTGAGAGACAATATGTAGCCGCCGGGGGACGCGCCTAGCTCCGCTGCTACTCCTGCTTGGCGTTGCAGCCTCTACATCTGCTGATTCTGGTCAGCCAGCCTCGGGGTTGGGGAGCGGTCGCCGCTCATCTCCGGTGTCCACAAAAACCGACATCCAGGGCCCCTGGAACGATCACGTTCCAGTGGACTCGTGCAGCCAAATTGAACCCTACAGTATCGTCCCAGCTGTTCGTGTCCCCGGTGTGTCTAGCAGTCATTTCCAAGGTAGAGAGAATGGTGCTAGCTCAATTTACTTTGCTTAATAGAAGTAACAAGCAATTCTGTTTGCTTGCTACTTATGAACGGTGTACGTAAAACAAAAATTGGTGTGTTGGTTTTATATCTCGCCAGAGGTACCTAACCGATGTAGTCATATATAGTGGGTATCATGAAAGGTACCCCTGAGGGGGAAATGTCCGGGAAGGGCACCGTCAGTTGGCTTAATATAAACTATATCTGCCTCAGGCTTGCCAAAACTATTGGCTTGCGAGAGGAAAGCGCCTCGCGCGTGCCTCCGTCACAGGAAAATGCCTACAATGCCATAGCGGAGGAAGAGAGGAAAAATAGGAGAGAGAGAGAGAGAGAGAAGTGTCCAACGATAAACATGCAGGGCAAAAATGGAGAGCCCAACCATTAAGATGCAGGGGAAGAATGGATACCCTTGCCGCTTGCGTGGGAGGAAATATACGATGGTACAAGTACCGTGCCTTGAAAAAAAGGCAGTCGGAAGGAAGCCGACTATAAAAATGCAGGGGAGGAATGGAGGTACGCTCACATCCCACTATAACAATGAGGTGGGAAAATGTGTTTCCCCTAATACCTACAAGGATAGGGATATAAAATTTTGCGAGAGGAAAGTGCTTCGTGCGGGCCTCCATCAAAAGAAAAATGCCTTCAACGCTGCAGCAGAGGGGACGAGCGGTAAAAATGGCCGCCCTCCCGTGTGAATTAAAGATCTATTTTTGTTGGTACCATTCCAATCTCTGCGGCCATTATGACGCCCCAGACTAACATTTACGTTTTGAGACCAAACACATATGTTTAGGCCGCAAATGGCGTAGTACCAATTGTCTTTAACGAATACGTCTACTGGCGAGGATGCTTAGTACCGTTGCCGATACCCCGCGGAGCATCTCTCCTCAGACCGACAGCGTGCAGCATCTTGTCTGGTGGTAGTTTCAGAGCCGCAAAGCGATCCCTCCACATACCACATCACAACCACAAACAACAATACATGGACAAGTCACATTAACGGAAGCATGTTTAGAAATCGATCTTTAGCTTACTTATGAGATATGACACGGGCGCATCCATTTGAGATGCTGGATGATGACGTCAAAGATGATGACGTTTTTAAAGCATGCATTCTCATTCGCTGCGCCTTAAGAAACATCTGAAGAAATTGAACTACTTGCGCAACTCCTCAGATTCGCCTTCAGCCATCGGAGATCAGATATCAGAGTTCAGTTTTCGGTTTACACAGTCACACTTTATCGAATTTGACAAATCTGAAAAATTGTCAAATTCGCCTTCAGATTTCCGTCTTTAGACTTCAGAATTCAGATTTCTTGGATTACACGATAACATTTTAAAGAGTTCGACACATCTGATCACAGCCGAAAGACTGAATTACAATGTAATAAATATTCAACTGGAAGATGTGATTATTTGTATTTGCAACATTTTATATATGTTGAAAGAACGTTTGATCACTAAAGCACCAATGTTATGTTTAGCAATACTACACAGTATAGCGCAGCTCGGGAGGGACTTGACATACATTCAATGCAACCACGAAAGAAACATGTTAGTAAGATATCGTATTTTTCATATTTTGGGTATTGGTGGATTAGACAGCAATATGGTCGAATCCACTCATGTACAAAGTATCAACAATACGTTTGGAGGCATGTCAGGTTATCACTGAGAGCTACCATATGTTAATACTAAATACTACTATCATATGATGGTGTAACATGGCGAGCATACAGCTCCATTCCCTCTGCCAAGCAATAGCTTTACTAAATAGTAAACGCTAAGTAATTGTATTAGGTGTGTATTGTAGCTATCGTAAGTCATGGGACACGCTTTTATTGCTATTCCTCATGTATCATTTTCTGTGTGTAATCTATTGTGCTTATGGTGCACGTCAACTTATAAGCACTGCTCTGGATAGATCACATGTATTGTTTGTGCATATGGTGTCTCTCAGATTATAGGCACTGCCCTGGATAAATTACATGTAATGTATTGTGCATATGGTGTCTCTCACCTTATAGGCACTGCCCTGGATAGATCACATGTAGGTGTAGAGCGGACCGCCCTGTCGGGTACGTACCGGCCCCGTTCGGCTGGGTACGAAATGGCCGGGTAGTGGATACTCCAAGCTCACCTCCTCAATTGACCACACAAGGCCCGCGCATATATAAGCCATTCAAGAGGAGAACAGAATGGCAGAGTCCGTGAGATGGCCCTGTGTCCATGCGAGGCCATGGGAGGAAAACAAACACTGACGTGCTAGCCTATGGAGACTGGCAGCTTATGTATATATTTGCTCATATTATGGCCATTCCATAATATGGGACCGTACTCCATGTTTTTGGTATGTATTAATAACAGAATTGAATAGGGAATTTAAAAACTATGAACAGAATCAAAATCGGTTCAGATCTGGCGAAGATACGGTAAAGTTAAAACGGACTATTGAGAGTTCGAACTAAAGTATAGACATCGCCAGAGCGCGTACACGATCAGTCGGAGCCAGGATTGGCGCAGCCTCTCACCGAGTATAAAGGGCGCTCCCAAAGTCAGACTCAGGGGGATTCCGAGTCCGCAATTTTGCGGTTACCAATAAAGTGATACCCAGGAAAACGGGAAACGTAGAAAAATTATAATAGCACACAGAATGTTAACAAATACAAAGAACCAGATAGATCGTCCGTGTAACATTTGGACATCCCTCCTACACCCCTATCCACCCACCCACCCCACCCCATACTAACCTAACTATACTAACCAATCTGCCATCTAATTTATTCTAGTCTTCTATCTACTAACAAATAGTAGCAGCTGATAAATTTAGAATGTCAAAATTATAATTGTCGTCAACGGAAATGTCGACAAAATAGATGGTTAGACCTATGACTGAGGACGCTTTAGAGTCAAGGGCACTGTATCGTGGATGTACCGAGTGGCCCAGTCTTTTGGACGGCCCATAGATCGAAAGCCTGTATGGTTAGGTTGACACAAGTAGGCCTAGGGGCTGAAAAATGTCGTGAATGGACGATCACTAATTTAAGTTAGATTAGGTCCGAATCACGTGCGTCGCGAATAATGGTGATCTCACCACGCCAAGCTTACTTTCTTCATTTTATATGGAGCAGTCATCCCCAAACCCTCCCCTGTTTTGACTTTTGGATTTAGGGCCGTTGGTGTCACGGAAAAGAAACCCGCTTAGAATCAAAATTTCAACAGCAACCATTCAGTCCAATGAAGACATTAAAACCGTTTTGAACCTGGCGTGAATGAGACCTGTTTAACAGGGACCCGAACTATACGCCATCCAAATCAATCAATCGCATCAGACTCATGAGAGGATTGGCCGTAGTGTTATCGTGGTCGACAGGCGGGGTTAACATCCCGCTCGCGTGTCAGGCGATCAGCTATAGCTGACGAGCAACCGGTGGAAACATAGGCAATCTCCTTCACTCCTCGTCGCTTCTCTCCGCCCAGGTGTATAAATGGGTACCAGTGTAAAAAACTGGAGAAGGTAGCAATAATAGACTGAAATAAAACCAGCCTAGATATGGCGTGAATGAGACCTGGAATCAGGGACTCGATAGACGCCAATCAAACTGACAATGTCTTCAGACTCAGGAGAGGGGAGGCGGCTTCGGTCCGATTGGGAACACATTCCTTATCACCCTACTGCGTAGAGCTCGCGTTCTGCAATCTACACCAACGCAGTTTATTACAGTCAGGTTCCCTCTCAGGACAACCGCGCTCCGCAACGTATTTCCAGCCAAGTTAATATGTAAGAACGGTGGTCTCGCCAGACTTGCCGTACCACGACAGAAACGGCGGTAATAATCAATAGACGCATCCAGCATCACTTGATTCATGTTTTGACCGTAGTCCAGACAAGGGCATTGCTTTACGCGCCGCACAAGCTAAGCGGCGTGGATCGTCTTGTGCCGCGAAAATGATCAAATATAATATGTACTTATTGTAACTTGACAATGGAGGCGCCCGTCACTCTTAAAGCACAACTAGAACAACGGTGATACGGTGAACTTTTCATTATGCGCTATATATCACAATCTATTGGCCACCTGCAACGGCTTTATTCTTCACTGTTCTTGAGTATGAAACATACCGGCCAGCATCCTACAGTAATTCTCCAGGTGGCAGCTACACAGTACATTAACTCACACCGCAAGAAGACGGTGTAAAGACTACACATGCCGTTTAAATTGCACTGATGACTAATAGGTGCAACACATAGGAACATATCATAGTTATGTTATATCGTTATTAATAAATAAGGTACCGCATTAAATGGTACGATAAGGTCAGATTCGACCTCCGCTTTAGTATGATATTGTACATAAGAGTAGGCTTTGTAAACGGTGCCAGCAATTAAACGACACCGTAGGCCAAGTCGGCCTTATACTTTAATGAATGTATACCTGTAATTAGGCATTCTGTCCATAATGTTAGTTAGCAGTAAACACTATAAAAATATTGGAACGCAATACACCTAGGTTACACTATGCATCATCAACAAATGCAGCAGCATGTTTTCTCCTCACGGCACCAATTTTACAGTAAGGTCGCTGCTCATGCTTTCTCCTGAGAACATGACACGCGGTCACTAAATCTAGAACTATGATAGCTCAATAGGATAGGTTGTTAAAGGACAATTCCGGGATTGGTAAAAGTGTACTTTATTTGAAAGACTATTATATGACTAACATATTGGATCCTAAATAAAAACAATAGACAAATAATACGAGTAATTATACCATCGTAAACATGGGATTAGTTTATCTCCCGGGCGGAGCCATTTTCTTCCAACGAGAGCAAGATTTCACGAGATCCTGAAGTCATGCCCGCACCAACGCTACTTTCCCGAACACGAAGGTTGTAGAGAGTAAATATGTATATGCACGGAAGCTTAACATGTGCAAATTTGTAATCGTTAGGCCAATGTCCAGTTAAGCTATTACGTTTTTCAAGTAATTCTAGTATTCGAAGTCGGTGGGAGAATCGTTAACCCCTAGACCGCTGAAGCATAGATTCCATTTTCTCTATCCTGTCAGAATGTGTACGACCCAGAGTGAAGCGGGGTTGTGTAGCAAAGATGGAGATGTGACCTACTTTCGATATACTTAAAGCAAATTAGCAAATCACGACCGACACAAGATGCTATTCATAGTGACCTCTATTGCTTCCTATACTGGTCTGTTACATACAAATTTGGTTGATTATTTTAAGATTTAAGGGAAATGCAATCTGATCGTCCATTGTACCACTTCCAAGCATACTGTGCATATATTATAGGATATAACAGTTTGGGAAGACAAAGGACCTTTCCAGTTTATTCATCCATTATATGACGTCATAATCAACTACGTGGTGTGAAGGATGACGCCATAATCAATGACGGCATGCACGACGTAGATAAGTTCGCCACGAACGCATAATTGATGACGGTATAAGCGTTTTTGTGTAAGATGTACGTTCTGCCATATGCAGCAACAACTGCGAGTCAAATTAGTTTCAGAACATTGAAAACAGGGTATCTGTACAGTTTTCTGGAAATTGATTGTCAGGGTATTCAGGGATTAATAGATCTCAACACGAGCGAAACGTTGTTGTAGCTTAACTACGGGTGGGCGGGACATAGATAAACCTGGAAAGGGCCATTCTCGCCGGATTTGATAGATGAATTAAGATAGCAATGTTATTAGAACGTATACTAAGTTATTACTATAAGCCTGTAAATTCCTATCACCATTACACCATTAAGCGTGTATAGATAGACGTAGTACAGTTTAGGTTAGGTAGCCATGTCAGTCAGTATAGCCAGACAAAACTGGATTCAACGCCTTTGCCTTTTATGACTAAGTAAAGCCCGCTTTTCTTGATCAGATTAATCTGTCAGACATATCTGATGAAAAAAGCGTACGTCACAGCTCGAATTTGAGGAATGTGTAAACTATCAGATTCATCTGTCATCTGATGAAAAAGATTGATGAAAGTGGCAGACGTCATTTAGTGTTGCCAAGGATAGGTATGTTATGCCCACTCGCTATGGAGAGTCTCGCAGTCTGCTTCTCTCGTGTGTGTGTGTGTGTGTTTATACAGCGTGCTTAAACAGTCCCATACACAATTCTCCTTTTTGCCATTCATTAATAACCTTATCATTGGAATCTCCCAAAATTCAATATGAGATGGGCACATCAATTTGAAATGCTGGATGATGACGTCAAAGATGATGACGTATTTAAAGCATGCATTATGATTGCCCGCGCCTTAAGAAACATCTGAAGCAATTGAACTACTTGACCAACTCCTCAGAATCGACTTCAACCATCAGACATCAGACATCTGCATTCAGTGTTTGGCTTACACATTCAGATTTTATCGATTTCGACAAATCTGAAGAATTGTCAGATTCGCCTTCAGATCTTCGTCTTCAGACATCAGACCTCTTTGCTTACACGATCACATTTTATCGAATTCGTCAAATCTGATCACAGCCGAAGGAATGAATGGCAATTTAATAAATATTCGACTAGGATATGTGATTGCTTGTAATTGCAGTATTGTATATTAAATTAGTTCGAGAATCCTCCAAAGTGTACCCGCAGAGTCGCCTTTAACTTGATATTCAGGGAATACACGATTCTAATGCTTGAACAATGTAGAAAGAACGTGTGATCACGAAAACACCAATGTTATGTTTAGCCTTACTACACAGGTACAGTGCAGATCGGGAGGGAATTGACATACTTTTAATGCAAAAACAAAAGCAACATGTTAGTAAGAAATCGTCTTCTGAATAGTTTGGGTATGGTTGAATTAGGCAGCAATTTGGTCGAATCCACTCATGAACAAAGTACGCTTGGATACCTGTTAGGTTATCTCTGAGGGTTACTATATGTTAATAATAAATAATAACATAGTATGCTGATGTAATATGGTGAGCATCTTCCAAACCTTCCATCTGCCAAACATTAGCTTTAGCAAACAGTACACGTTAAGTTATTGTTTTAGCTATGTATTCTCGGCATCATAAGTCATGTGACGCGCATTTATTGTTATACCTCATGTATCATTTCTTGTGTGTAATGTATTCTGCATGTGGTGTCTCTCACATTATAGTCACTGTCGTGCATAGAGCACCTGTATTGTGCACATGGTGTCTCTCACATTATAGGCACTGCCCTGGAAAGATCACATGTATTGTGCATATGGCGTCTCTCACATTACATGCACTACCCTGGATAGATCACATGTATTGTGCATATGCTGTTTCTCACATTACATGCACTGCCGTGGGTAGATCACGTGTAGTATTCATATGGTGTCTCTGACAGTATAGGCACTGCCCTTGATATATAACATGTATTGTGCATGTGGCCTCTCTCACATTATAGGCACTGCCCTGGAGAGATCACATGTAATGTGCATGTGGTCTCTCTCACATTATAGGCACTGCCCTGGATGGATCACATGAAGTGTGCATATGGTGTCTCTGACTTTCCAGGCATTGCCGTAAATAGATCACGTGTATTGATTATGAATCTGTACATCAATCATGCAATTAATAATACTGAACTTGAATTTGTTTGTTGTATTGACTATACACCCACATCACACCGCAGCCATCTTGAATTTAAAACGAGCCTGGTATCGCATGTGTAGTATCGAATAGACCTATCTCGAATTGCTGAATGTAATCGGTGTATGTCCAGGTGGCGAGTTCCTGGCGTTAGTTGGAGGGGCTGTTGCAAGGTTTCACACAATGCAGTCTTGTTCGTTCGTATACACGTGCGAGGATTAATACTTTCGTGAATTTTTGCCCTGAATCCAGGTGTTTTCATATACTTGTGAGAGTCATACGGAAAACAGACATGGCAACATTGTTTCTGTTTAAAACGGCCATTTCCCTAGATACCATGTTAAGGGATCTTATTCGTGCGTCGAAATTACAAGCCATACATCAAACTTCGCAAACAAATCATTATGTTGCTATTTTATATAGAAGTCGTACACTTGACATATTTTTTAATGCGCATGAATGAGCTTAGAGAGGATTTTCATTATGTAGTTTGATTACGACGCCAGCCTACATGCTATGCGGTGTAATTCACCTTTCCAGAGTATCCATCCATCATCCGACATCGTATGGTGTCATAATCTGTTCAGCGCGTGTATGATGACGTCACAATCATTGCGTCACAAAGGGTTCCATATAGACCGTCATCAACTCTCAAAGTCCGACACATTGTATCGATTGTATGTCTGTGTAATACTGTGCTACTAGGCAGCAACAACACCCAGTCACATTACTTTCAAAATAGTCAACAACTTACCTGTGTAGTTTTTTTAGAAATTGATAGTCAGGATGCTCAGAGATCGATTCCAACAAGAGCGACGTGCGGGTGGAGCTTAGCTAGAGATGGGCGGGGCATAACTGATACCGGAAAGGTCTGTTGATTATGACGCCATATACTTGAGTGACAGCTCGGATCTATCCGCGTTACCTAGCAGCTACATTTGCCTATAATATATTGCTACCTTGTCATTTAGATTCTGTGAGATCAAGGCTCACTGTTGTAAATTCGATTCAAGCGGGCTCCCAAAGTGGGCAAAGATCGCTAGAAATGGGCGGGCTTAGCTAGATTTCTTTATTTCGTGACCCATCTAGTGCTGATGTGCTCAACACAATAACCCACAATGCAAATCCAACGTCGTGACCCAAAGCAAGGATTCCTACCTACTAGTCTATCTTAGCATCCCTATGTATAGATACTGATGACAAACTTCAAGGACTGATGACTGTGTGTGCACTATATCTGAAAACGTTTAAGATGAAGGCGACCAGTGATGTTGCTATTTATACATGTATTTATAATTAACATAGCAGTTACACGCATATGTTCTACATACCGTTAAACTAAGTTAAGCAGGTCAACTAACGCCGACTTAGATTAGTTACACTCCAGTTAAAGTCGCGTATAGCGGATAGTTTTAGACCATGAGAGAATGGATGCAAAAGACAAGAGCCATTGATGTTTAATACACGGCGTTTACTTTAATGAATGTGGCTTATTGCAACGCGTATTGGTTCGTTGACGTGTGTGAGGACACCGGCGGTACTGCGCCTTCTTGTCTTAAAGAATAATCCTTTAATCTATCATCACGTTGTTTCGTTTATTCATATCTTAAAGACTAATCCTTTAACCCAGCAGCACGTGGACGCCATAGACAGGTTTGTCTGTCAATCAGGTAGTGAATCTGGATTTTATTTACGACTGAGAACAATTATAATTCCATATGACGGAATGTTAGTCGGTTGTTCTATCTCGAGTTTTAACATTTCTGACAAATCAGACTGTTTCGCATTAATGACGCTTGGGGCGTGTATCTTCATATTTGCTAACAGTAGACCAAAGTGTAGTCAGTAATAATCATAGTGTATTTGCAAACATATGTTGTAGTATGTCAAATAACGCACAAACACCATATATATAAACATGTATTTCTCAGATATCAACAATCGAGGCCAAAATATCGAGGCTTCGGAATAAGACAACCTGCTAAGAGGAACTTTCGTAATTTGGCCAAAATCCGGCCATATTGCATGCCACTAAGTCGCATTGTGCCACCTCACGGGCGATCCAACATGGATGGACGTGTAGTGAATATAGGTTAACTGTGCCAATAGATATCGGAGAATTGCGCATACAAGTCATATTTAGGCAATTGGATGTGCTTTCCAATGAAGTAAGACTTCAATAATATTATCGTTTTAGTTTATCATAGCAACCGTTTAAATTACGATGTAGTTTATGGCAATCGTAGCTCAATGCAAGTAGGTTGCTTGCTGTTGAGTTTACCAGCCACAACGGTGCTCTGTGTGTTGGGTTAAGGGAATCCCGCCGTACTGACGTCAATGTGAGATAGGTTTAGTGCTCAAAACAGTAAAAATATGAGATATGAGCAACTGAAGAACATACTATAAAGAGACTTTTTACATGTGTATCCTGAGCAACATGGCATCAGAGTGGAAGGGTATATTTCTTACCATGTCATTCCGATTTCTATCCACGACTCGCGCATTTCTAGCTGAGCCCTCCTCACGCTCTGCCAGGGTTTAGATCGATGGAAGCCTGAATTCGTAACATCCAGATACTTAGACAGATCTGATGAAAAAGGTGGAGGGGGAATCACTATCCACTGTTACCTCCGTGACATAGCGCAATCATGTGTATAATTTGGTAATCTAAATAGATTCGCCATTTTGGCAAATAACATTGACCAATTTGAGGATTATTAACGAGCAGTTTCGGTGTCCTGATCTGAACACGATGCTGCCACTATAGCCCTTCTCGTTGTAAGTGGCTTATATAATGAGTTTCTAATAGTGTGTGCTTGAATTTGGTTCAGTACAATGGGTTCAATTAGCTTGGCTCGGAATGGAGCTGTGGGCCAAACTCTTTACATTCACGGGTAGAAAATATTACAGACAACCGTTTCAAGAGTCAGAATGTCGGGATCGGTGCTCCCGCACTAGTTGCGTGCCCTGCCCTTCTCTACCTAACCTCCACCCACACCTCGCTCGTGTTGGGGTCGATCGAACTCCCACACGATCAGTTTCCAGAAAAATATACAGGCAAGCTGTTGTTAGCAGTAACTGTGCCCAGTCAAATGAATCATTCTATTAGAAATAATGGCAATGAACTTAACGAGCGAGGTGTGGGCGGCGCTTAGCTATGGATGGGCGGTGCATAGATCAAACTGGAAGGCCTATTAATATCTCGATTAGCGTTTTTCAACTATGATTTCACCCAGCCCTCGGCCAGGCAACTATTTATGTGGTGGATTTAGGAACTAGTTGGTCTGTATACAGATGGTCTATTCTTTCGGACACACATGCTTTGAAAATCAGTATAGTAGATGAGCCAAGATATGGATATTTAAGATACCTGGTGGCAATTGTGGGCTTTACTTAACTAGTCGAATGCTTGGTATAGTTTTACTAGAGTTAAGTAAACTAACTCACTATAATTTTATATCTCTGCGACTATCAATAGCTGGTCGTGTTTACTGGGGGATACCATTGGGATATTTAAATCACCCGTCAACCTGTCTATTGATCATGGCATAAACAGTGTTAGAAGACATCGGGGATTTGTCTCTGTAACAGATCACGTGTGACGATCTCCGCGAGGCTGGTAAATTCCAGTTGTGATTAGGACATGTTTAAGGAGAAGATATCCAGAATACCGTATGCTTTACAGGCTGTGCAATTCAGCTACTTTCACGTGTCTAGCATACCTTTATCTTATCTTCATCGGCAATTGAAGTATTAGATGAATATATATTGCTTATTAACAACATAGTGAAAACGATCTAATCTAAGGCGCATTTGCACGAAATCCAGTCCATGTGCTGGCCAGTGATTTATCTGTTTGCAAATTAGCCACACTATCATGCATTTTCTAAGTAGTCTAAATGTGTGGTGTGCGTATTTAAATACACCATAACGCTAGGAAAATATGGGAGATAGGGAGCGACACATCCCTACATGCATTGTGCCAAGAAATCCACGACGATGGTTTCCCACCGAGAAATTGCTCTTAGCGTATGTTAATGTAATTGATTTATGAGTAAGTTAGTATGTTTCGTGTTCTACTAATTGCTAAATGTGAATTAGGTAGTGTAGCGTGCACGCGACTGGCGTGGGTGCACCGAACTCGACATTGTGAATCTTGAAACGGATGGTTAGCTAATATCGTATGTGGTATATCCGTACAAATTTCGCATTTTTCTGGTACTATCGTGTGCGTATAGTTATAAACTGCAAGCCACTCTTAGACGACTGTGTTGTCAGAAAGATATCGGTCTGGTACATGAGTCTGTATAAAGTCAAGTTATCATAAGAAATCTCAACATAACATTTCTTATATCTCCTACCCATGAATGTAGAGAGTTTGCCCCACAGCTCCATTCGCATCCAGGCTAATTGAACGCGTTGTACCGAGCCACATTCAATCGCAAACTATTAGACACTCGTTATATAAGCCACTGCAGGCCGTCGGTAGGCCGTCTAAAAGAGTGGTTATAGTGGCAGCATCGTTTTCGGATCAGGACACACGTACACTTCTCGCTAATAACCGTTAGGGTTATCAATGTTACTTGCCAAAATGGCGAATCCATTTAGATTACCAAATTATACACATGATTGCGCTATGCCACGGAGGTAACAGTAGATGGTGATTCGCACTCCACTTTTTTCAGCAGGTCTGTCTAAGTACCTGGACTCCACAAATTCAGGCTTCCATCGATCTCAACCCGGGCAGAAGGTGGGCCGATCCTAGCTAGAAATGCGCGGGTCGGGGCTAGAAATGGTCATGGCATGATGTGAAATGGGTCCCTCCACTCTGATACCATGTTGCTCAGGATACACATGTAAAATGTTACTTTATATTATGTCCTTCAGTTGATCATATCCCATATTTTTACTGTTTTAACCGTTGTGGATTGTCTTTAGCAAGTCAGCCGATGACGGTGTTGTACCCCCATTGTCACACCCATCTTCAAAAAAGTAAAAAAGATTAGTCATGGGAATTATAGACTGGTTAGTTTAACAAGCATTGCCTGTAAAACAGTTGAGTCAGTTGGCGGATACGTTGATTTTACATATGCGTGAAAATAACGTGTTAACTGAGTGTCAACATGACTTTCTTAGTGGCATGTCGACTACAACACGTCTACTTGCTGTAGTTGGGGATTAGACAAGCTCGCTTGCTGAAGGCATACCAATTGATACTATATACATTGACTTCGCCAAAGCCTTTGATTCGGTGTCACATCAGCGATTCTTAGTCAAACTAAATGGCTATGACATTGTAGGCATATGTGTAGAGTGGAATAGGAGCTTTCTCGGAAATAGACAGCAGCGAATGCTGGTAAATGGATCACCATGAAACTGGACACTTGTAACCAGTGGGCACCACGATATGTTAAAGATTTGAAGCTCCTAGAGGGTGTCCAGAGGAGGGCGACAAAGCGTATCCCATCAATGTCAACACTTCAGTACGAGGAAAGACTAAGCACTCTTGGACTGCCGAGTCTGATGTACAAAAGAGCACGTGGCGACATGATAGAAGGGTATAAGTACACGCATGGAATCTACACAGTTGATAGTAAATTCGTAGAGCTTGACTCAAACGCAGTAACGCGAGTTCATCCACATACACTTAAGAAACAGTACTGTAGGACAGCACTTCGTCATCAGTTTTTCTCCTCAAGGATAGTAGACCCGTGGAATGCTTTACCTGATCATGTCGCAAGAGCGCCAACACTAAATAGCTTCAAATCAAGCCTCGACAAGGAATGGGCACTATACACGTTTACCATATGAAATGATGTATTTATAGTTGGACATCATCAAAGGATGCAACACTACTTTTGTATATTACTGTATTGTACTGTACTGCATTTTAGCCATGTGTATAAGAACTGGGCATGGTCCAGTTCATAAATTTGAAGGGCCATGGACATGGTATGAAATCACATCAGGCCATAGTAGGCGTGCGCGATTATTGCATTGAAACATCACGATCGATTTTATTTTTAAAATCGCGATTTTCGATTAAATCGTATGTCCAAATTCCCAAAAGTATAAACCGGGGTATAAGGCACGAAAACTGGGAGTTGGAATTTCTAGAAAAAGGTGAAATAAATGATACAAAATTAGCACCGAATTAGAACACAATTTCATGTGACAAATTCTTACTATACTACGTCTATGCTTAATGTGTACGTTATATCCACCATCGCGGGAGTTAAATTATTAATTGGGACTGCCTAAATACTGCAAGTAGTTTAATAAACATCGTTCATTTCATCAAAATTAAACATAAAATGTCGAGTAAAAATAAAAATCACGCTTCCGCTTATAGCCTCCCTTTGTGGGACGAGTTTAGGTCATTGCCCGAGTAGCGCAAATACGCTAATATTAGTACCCGGGTAGATACTGCGCAATCCACATACATAGTGAAGATTTTGGATCTCCGGGTATGACTTGGTGAATTGTTTACGTGACGATTCTACTCCGCCAACGGTAAGATTTATGATGTTTAGCGATTGCTGCGACAACCCCTTACCGATGATGAAGCAGGCTACTGACAGTCGGCTCGCCTCGTCGAAAAGATGATTATGACGATATTTATTTGAGACTGTCGGCCTATCTGACTATGAAGATCTGGTTCGGATTGGATGTTTCTTCCAACTCAGGAGTCTAAAGCTAACGATGATTTCAAACTTGAATATACTACCCAAACTGGTGTCTTACTATTGTAAGAGGAAACATTTTATTGAAGATAAAACTAACTATACAAAACTGATAAAGATATTTGTAATTTGGAGACAATCAGTACCTTGCTGGTACAAATCAAGTAACGGCTACTCTATTCTATTCTACTTTACACTAACCAGGAACGTAACACAAGTGGTGTGTTACGTGAACCACGATGTTGGATTGATTAAATTATAAGACCGAAATCTCGTTTTATATACAATTCAGAATCCCTAAATCGGAAGCTCTATACATATCTAAATATTTAGATTCTACCCGAATCTGTTCTGATGGTTCTTCTATGTATGTTATAAGCACAGCTTGATTGGCCCGGGCAATCAGTCCACCAATCAACTTCTGCTTATTCCTCCCTAGAAGTTTCTACCTAATAATTGTTGGTCGTTCTGACCAATCAACGATCCCTATATTTCGATTTCAACTTTAAAAACTATTCTGTTTAATTCTTTGCTACAGAGTTTGATCGGCGCTCATTGATCGTGATGTCATCCTGACCAATCAAACTCTGTGCTATTCTTCTATGGAGATGATGCCTCACATAGACAAAGCGGTGGTAGCTGGTTCTGATTTGATGCGATCTGTCAGCTAACTAACACCATTACGGAATGTGTTGTTGTTGTTGCATGCCATTGTATGAGTGACATATAGTTGATATACAAATTTCGATTATGTTATTAATTCCTACAGGACGCTACAATGTCCATGTCCTGTCCATTGCCTATCGTGAATAAGCCTGTAGGATGCTAGAGTTAATAGGCACATGAGTGTATGATCTCATTGCCAGCTGGTGTTGTTCTATTCTCGTGTGAGAATCAGAATGCCTATCGTCATCAACTAAGTCTCTTTGTCACGTCCGATTCCAGTGATTCTTACACATTGATTATTTTCTAAACTATCGCTCCAAACGACTGCTGAATACTATAAAAGTGTATGCCGACTGAACAGCAACAACACTCTGCAACTAAGTATATACTTGGTATTTCACGACAGACTCAGGGTCTTCAACGAAAGAGAACATTATAGGGCGATTCGACAGAGTAACTAGCTGGTTTTCTCAATGACAAAGGCGTTACCTCGATATTGTTAGGTTGTTTATCGTAGGGCTTTGTGTTGTGATTAGTAATCTTCGGATTTTAAACAAACATGAAATCTTTGACGATTTTCCGATTTTTCATCAATTACATCGTAAAAGCGGCGATTTTAAAAATAAATTCGAACTTCACGATTAAATCGAAAAATCACGAACGCCTAGTACATAGTACACTTACACTAGCGTGTCACTTTATATACAGCTTCCTGTGTACTGTACACGATATGGGTATGGCAATCCAAGCCATTCATAAACAAGAGGTTGTGAGGACCGGGTGTGAAATCACATCAGTCCATATTGTTAATTCATTTGTATATTTATCATTGTATAGTATCTACATGTAGTCGATACTACGGTTACATTGTAAAACATTGTATATATCAACCTATAAGTTAGGAACTGGGTATGACAATCCAGGCCAGTTCACGT
>JAVVLW010002955.1:0-25000 GCA_034401795.1 Chaetoderma sp. LZ-2023a
GAGCCTAATCGCATACACATTGAATGCGTTGTTTTCGTAGATGAGATGGATATTAATAAGACATTTCCACTATGGTAAGGATTAGCAGATTTCATTGTACGTTATGAAAACATAAAATCACATGAGCATCTTTGCGTAACATACACCAAATATGCTTATATTGATGGAACACAAGACAGAGGGTTAGATTTATACTTTTTCCCGCCTCTTAGTTCCGCTCTTCCCTGTTTTGAGCGTATTTGCATCGATTTATATACTTCGAACCCTGAGTTCTCAGAATCCAGTTTTCAAGCTAACAATACGTGTTAGCTGTTGAATAGTTAATTTGACTGTGCGCCTATGTTGCATATGGTATTTGGTGGCCAATATCTTGGTATTACAAGGTATGTGTTGGCCATATTGGATTGCAGGCTGAGCTACTCATCTGCTGAGGGCGTGATACTGCTGTTAGGTTCATTGCCACTATGTCAAATAGAATGATTCATTTCATGCCTTGACTTTGACTATGGCTAAGCTCCCCCACGTGTCTTGTGATCAATTTATATAATTTGAAATATGAATTCCCAGGGATCCATTTCCAAGGTATCTATACAGTAAATCTGTGTATATTCTGAAACTAAAATGACTGGGTATGTTGCTGTCTGTGGTAGCAACATGACTCAGTCACATGAATTCTAAAATATTCAACACCATGTTTCTTTAACAGTACAGACATAACAGTCTTGCACTTGCCGAGCTATTGGATATTCATGGCAGATCTACATACGTCATTCATTGCGCATTTAGATTTTTAAGCCAGCCTACATGTGGCGTGATATATTATGACGCCATGTACTTGAATGACAGATCGAATCCATCTGCTGCTCCGGAGAGACATACTCTGTCTTCATAGCCATTATGTTTAAAAGGTTTGAAGTCCATACTGGCCGTCTTACATTGCACTATGGGCTAGGTATCTTGTTTGGGACTGTGGCTGCTTTTAACATATTGATGCTTGGGCTAATGCATCCATATGCCCCACACAATCTGGACACATCCACCATGGTTACAGGGTGAAGTCTGTTTAACATTAAGATTGTAATGCCTACTGGCAGTCATCTTTCCATAAAACGTGTTAAGTAAAAGGAACAATCTCTTGTTAAGTTCCATATATCTTGTCGATGCCCAAACCTGTGTTTCCAATTATGAGAATTCTACGGAATTCCGCAATAATATATGTTCGCGCAGTCTATTGCCCATTCGTTCACATTCAGCATACATATTTCAATTGTGTAAGCTGTCCGTAACATTTTCCCTTAGAAAAAATATTATTTATGTTCAGCACTTTTGGAGCGCGACGCTGCTGCTATCAAAGGCAACAACAGTTTCCAGTTAAATCGATGTCAATATATTCAATGGTCTACGTATCCAATTACTTTGATACAGACATGTCAGCTTTTTAGTGATGAATGAACTCGAGGCGTACGTCGAGATGACCATGCAGGGCTGCAATGTATCTATTTGAATCTACTCAATGACTTCTTTTACACTAAATGATCCATTGGTTCAAACTACTGTGTCAGGAACAGATAAGGAATGCTCGATGAAAGACTGCTGCTAGGAACGTGAGTTCCTGACCTTTCTACAACATGACTACTATCAACGGGTACACAAACACGCACGCGCAATCATGCACGCTTTCCACTTACCGATTCCAGTTTATATGAACAAGGAAATCATATTAGTTCTAGCTTGTCATCGCACACTCCCGAGTAATGGACCTTTCCATTTTTAGCTATGCCCCGCCCATCACTAGCTAAGCTCCACCCACACCTCGCCGTGTTTGGATTGATCGATTCGCGAGTTCCCTAGCGATCAATTTCCTGAAAACCATACAGGGAAGCTGTTGAATATTTTGCAACTAATTAGACTGGGCGCTATTGCTGCCATAGGCAACAACAGCGCGCAGTCAAATTAGTTTCAAAATATTCAACAGAATATTTATTAAATAGTAAAAGCAAACAATTTGTACAACAGCCCATAGACCGTCTTCAAATATGCGTTCGTGACGTACTTATCGACATCATTCATGACGTCATTCATTATGATGTCATTGCACACATCACGCAGTTAATTATGACGTCATATGATGGTTGGGTACTCTGGAAAGGACCATTGGATTATTATTCTATGCACGTTTTATATATTAAAGTTTTCATGACTTTAAAGTAAAAAACATCTGGAATTTTCCCAGCATTCATGATTCGCGTGTACGATGTATTTTAGAGACCATACATGCGCGGACCATATCAAATGCCTACCCATTCAGAGCAACGGCAGCTGATTTATTCATTGATAATTCCGTGTAACGGATTACATAATTTAACACCGGCCCAGTAAACAAAATTGTCGGAAGTGCATATCTTTCCACCTTTCCGTTCGTCCGTCTGAAAACATAAATATATGCTGGCATTGATCAAGAGAGGAATCTCATCGTGTGTAAGCAATATTCTTAACCGGCGTCTCATTTCCATAGCGACACTATCTTATCTTCACATTCATCCCCATATTGAAATATACATTCCCGTGTGTCTTCCGAACTTCTCGGTCGTCCAAGTACGCAATGTGCAAATCAATAGCTACACGTGCTCTAATATTATCAGGGCAGACACGAATATTTGTGTCTCCGGTGTTTAAATGGGTTTAGCTACTGTAACAAGCTCATGTCAGAAGCATCTTCTCGGGTTAAACATATACCATGATAAAGTCCTGCTAGTTCTAATTATTTAGACGAGAGGACAAATATTGACGAATAAAATACTAACATAATTGCATTTGTATTAACCAGCTTCATTCATTATATATGCACTATTTATATTCACTACATGGTGTAACATTGTCTATTCTTCTTATGTGCGATAATGGGTAGTTTTTGTGAGAATTTTTTCGAATCACGTAGCTTATGCAAATAGGGTGTTCAACACACCATTGCTGAACAAAAACCCATATACTTTATGATGTAAGACATACTTTATGGAATAGTATGTATTTAATTCGATAGTGTGCATGTTGTTGACTATCGCAACAATAGGCTCCAGTCGAATTATTTTCAACTTTTTTCCTTCATTGATGTTTTGAATCTGAGACATACGCATTTCAACTATTACGCGGTAATAATTGGTTTCCAGAACGGGCGATGCTGACACACCTGTATTCATGATGCATATTGTTACTTGCGGGCTGGTAGCTAGATAACGGCACTGCTTAGCATTCATCGAAATGTTATTGATTGCCTGAAATGTATTCTTAAAAGTGCTTATGATCTAAGGATATGCTGTTAATACTCCAAATCAAGTTAATGTAACTAGATGCATTTTGCGAAATCAGATTATAATTTTCTGACCAGCCATCAAATGCATACTGTTCCAAGGCAAATTATACAATCAATTTAAATACAATGACGAGTAAGGCAAAAGCCAGTACTGGCGTAATGCATCTGGGACGATATCACGATAACGTTTAAAGTGAATTGTGCTTGACATTGCTATTACCCACAGTGATACATCCGTGATCTGTCTCGTTAAGCACCAGTATTGTTTTCCACGGACCAAATGGGGCATTACTATTATCCACAGTGATACATCTGTAGCACCAGTATTGTTTTACACAGACCAAATGGGACGTTGCTATTATCCACCATGATACATCCGTGATCTGTCTTGCTAAGCACCAGTATTGTTTTACACATACAAAATGGGGCATTGCTATTATCCACATCGATACAACCGTCTCGCTAAGCACCAGTATTGGTTTACACAAACCAAATGGGGCATTACTATTATCCACAGTGATAATCTGTAACACCAGCATTGCTTTACACAGACCAAATGTGGCACTGCTATTATCCACAGTGATACACCCGTCTCGCTAAGAACCAGTATTATTTTACACAGACAAAATGGGGCGATAGATAGATCAGATCTGACATACAACGATTATATGACTCTATAATCTATTATGTCGCACGAAGGCTGGCTTAAACCCAAACTGTGTAATGAAATACGTATATAGATCCGTCAAGAAAATTGAATAGTCCATAAAGTGTACGAAGCGTATGGCTGTACTATTTAATACAGGAGTGGTACCCAGTCAAATGAGCTTCAAATTATTCAACATGTCACCATTATAGTTAACTTAAAATTGTTTTGGGGGGATTTCAGGCGTCAAAGATATATATCGACACAGCGCCAGCGAAAGCTGAGCACAGATTAACAAGAAATGGGCGTGGCATGGCTGGAACTCATTGCCCCTATTTCCCATGCGAGATTAAATCGATTTTTTATTTTACACTCGATTATATAATCGCCAGGAAAAATAATCGACTATCGTTGAAATATAGATTAACCGAACAGGCCTAGGCCGGAGTTAAAATCCAAACAACAGGTACACTCTGAAAACACAGAAGCATCAGATATGTGGCTTCTCCTATATCGTGGTCCACCATGATGGCTTCAGCGGGCCACTCATGCTCTATCGAGGAGAAGATGTTTCAGAGCAGTTCCTCGAACATTTGACGCAGGAAGAGCAAAATATTAAGGCCGGAGGATCGGCGAGCTCACAGCACTGCAGTCAGCTACCATGTTTGCAAAAACACCTAAGCCACGACGGAGTCACCGACAGCACCCGGGATCACTGTCACCTTACAGGTCAATACCGGGGATCAGCACACAATGCTTGCAATCTCAAGCTGACTCTCAGCGCAAATCTCACCACAATCCTGGTCGTGTTCCACAACCTGCGTGGGTATGATTCTCACCTCATAATGCAAGCCATATCTATATATGTATTTGCGAACTTTCAGACCACCTACCTTCAGCAGTACCATCTGGACCCATGAGTATTCTTGCGGAAGTCTTGTTTGCGGAAAACATCTTGCGGGAACCAACCTGCAGGAACTTTCCAACTTCCGGAGAGCGCATGATTCCACGTCGACTATGGATCGACGTATCAATTTCAGTAACATGGTAGCCTAACTTAGGAATGTCTAGCAAGTATTCAAGTAACTATACTTCACAGTTTAATTATTTCTCTATATAGGTTTTGTTAATTAGGTTGTATCCGCAATAACGGTCCCGATGACGAAAAGGAACCGTAACGGTCCTAGGACCGCTAGGTATAATTTCTGTATTTGTTAATAATTATTATCATTTTCCTCAATGTGTTGCTAACCGCACCATAGTGGGTTCGTTAACCTGTACTGTTATATACATCTTGATCACTTGACAACGTGTTGATTGGTCTGGTTAGATTATGTATATATATGGCCAGTGGTCATCTGTTCATATGTTTTGTTTATTCATAGAAAATATAGGACTGCAGTGCACGTAGGAAACACTACAGCAACGCTTATATATGCAACATTTTCTCCCGCCACCAACAATTTTTCACTGAGGTCGCTGTCCGTGCTATAACACTGTTTAGCCCGGCATGCTACCGACTAAACCTTCTCTATTCAGCTCAATAGGATAGGTTCGAAATGATTAGAGACACTTTCTTCATTACATACTGTGTAATATACTCTTCTCTTCAGGTAGTGCGATAATCTAGCCCCGCACTCCGGTAAGACTCATAAGTAAGATTTTGTCTCTCTTCGTGTTCCACTCAGCCTTGTGGCTTCTTAATTGTTTGGATGTCCCTATCCGCACCATGGGCTGATCCGACTCTGGGAAACTATTGGGGGTTCCGTGCGGTGATGGCCAGAGTGCGGTGTCACATACATTTCCCGTGTATCTTTGGAAACTTAGTAGTTAGCACTTTTAAGCCAATGTAGGAAAGCACTGGGAAAACACATGTATTAATTATTATCTTATTTACCGACAATCCTCCCGCACCACAGTGCAAAACTGGCAACTTGTATATAAACCAAATGACAGGTAAAATGGTTAGTTCCATAGGACCAGGTGACGGGCGAGATGCGCATCCCCACCGAATTTTGTTAAAATGTCTGGGTCTGATATTTAGATCTGCGACGCCCTTGCGGGAAGGACATATATGGTGGGAATTCGTCTCTCTTACCCCCACCATAACGATAGGAGAAATGGTCTAATAATGCTTTTGTGAAATGTAACCCATGTCTTGTAATGGTGTATGTGGTTGCTGGGCGGGATGTCTGGAATCTTATCCAGTTCGGAGATCCTGCTACATAACATGTATGAGCGCTGTCTCTAGTATGGATGTCTTGGGGCATCTGTTCTCCATGACAGCCGTGTCTAATAGCTAGGTAGAAATCAGCCAGTCACGGCCCAAACTAATTCTCGTTCTAAAAACAACTAAAAGGAATTAAGCAAAGCAGAAGGCCCGCAGAAATAAAGCGGCAACTACTAATGCAGCAAACCAAGAACTACATACGACAGTGACAAGGGAATCCTGTCTTCACGTAAAGCAGTGCGCATCCCTATAGTCATAATCTCACTAAGTATGGTCTTTTCTTTCTAAAGCATTTTTGATTGAAATATTAGGGTAGGCCCATTTTTACCTACCCTTCTTCTTCCGCTTTAAGCCGTGGCGACACCTTCCCGAGATGGAGGCCCATGCGAGGCACTTGACTCTCGCAAGGATTCAGCGACGACGGTCCACGCTAGGATAATACTCCTTACCCAAAACTTGCATTAGGAGTGGTTCCGGCGTGAGGCACATCACTTTTCGTCTGAGATAGCCGTCTTCCTTTCAGCTTAGAGGTATAATAACTTATATTAGGTTAACTAGTTAGGTCTCGTGTACGTGAGCCTCCCTTGCGGGGATACCTCTGCGGACCTACGAGTATGTGTGGTACCTCCGGGAGCCCCATGCTTAAAAGTTCATCTACCTGTCTCTATGTCTCATATTTTCGTATGCTCTGATTGTAGTTTTATCTAGCATATTTTTAATTGTTTAGGTAAACTCATTCTATAGACTTATATTTTTAGGTCACCAAATCAAATCTGGTGACACAAACTCGTGGGATGAGACCGTTGTGTTTAACGTTAGCGACGATGGTCGCATGGCCCCACCCGAACGATTGAGTTCCACCGGCCTTAGGAGCCGGTTTTTGTTTCCCGCAGGGCAGTCTCATACAAGGTCCGTCACCCCGAGACCAGATGCTAACCAGTGTCATCACTCGTCGTGCACTTGCTGCGTGGCGAGTCGACATAATACACCAGAACGGCCCGACACTACCCGACGAGCTACACTCATATAGGTAGAAAACCAGGGAATCGGAAGGAAGGTGCTCCTCCCCTCCCTCATCCACTCCTCCAGAGCTATCAGAAAGACTGGCAATAGATGAGTGCTGAACAGCCTCAGTTGGCTTGGCAATAGATGAGTGTCGAATGGCCTCAGTTGAATTCTGCCCAGTCAAGCGAGAGATCTCAGCATTGAATCTCTCCACCACATCAGGCACAGTCTGGAACGATTGGCAGGAGTTGCCAACTCCTGAAAATACTGTTGTGGGAACATTCTCTCTGACAGGGTCAGGTTCCACTCCTCAGCGATTGCTTGATTGTGGTGTTGCCCCACCTCCCCTCTCCTAATGGCCACCTCACGTTTGCACATGGGACCACCATCTCCCCTCTGAACTCTTTACCCTCATCCACTTACAGCAACTTTGGCCTCTGGCGGTGCTTTATGGATCGTTATGGACACTTTGGACACCAGCCGCAACCTGACCTTCACACTTATCTGTAAGCGGTACTGCAGCCTTATACCTTCTGGCTACATCGATGCTGGTGAGAGCGCCCCTGTAGGGCCTGCAGCCCACACGATCATTCGGATGGAATAGCTCATCTGCCTGGTAAACTCTGCTAGGTACGGGCTCGTCGAAGAGTGCACAGCTGATATGATGGTGTCTGCGCCTATATATCTGCCTCATCGTCTGTATTGAGAGTCACCGCCTGACTCTCTCCAGTGTGAAGTTATTACTCTTGTGGCATCTGTCTTCGAGTAGCGTTTGAAACTCACGGTAATAGCCACTGGCCCTGTAAATGAGTGCCTCCAGAGTGGCTGATGGGACGACTGAGATGGGTGATAAACTCTCGGAGTTCATCACTAACGTCGAATCCTGTTCTGTCATACGTGGCTTTGGTGAGCTCTAGACAGATGGGCAGACAGCCGTCGGTAATCCGGCCACCACCAAATACTTCCTCAAACAACTAGATGCACTGTGATCGAGTCTCTGCAGCGCAATCAGAGAGCTGCAGCTTGTAAACCAATCCACGAAAGTTAAGTGTCTTGACTAGGCCATAGAGCGACGCCATGCTATATAGCACGGCTATGTTCGGCGAGCCAGATGACTGCGAGTGCCATGGCAACATATGGAAACCACAGACCAGCGACTCCAAAGAATGTGCCAACCCTCAGTGCAGTTGCTGGAATAGCCTCCGAGATCTTCTCAACTCCACGGAGAGTGTTGACAGCAATCTTGCACACCAGCTCTCCAGCAACCGGGGTGTTCAAGTTGGTTCATTGTGAACATAGCAATCAAAGCTCCACCCGCAACTAACAGTCCTAGAGAGACCTTCACATAGCCCCTTGGTGTGTTGGATTAGCCCGCCCGATTTTGGCTCGGCGTCGCCATAGTCCCCGCTGCAATCCTCGTCATAGTCTTCATCCACATCATATTCCTTGTCCTCATCATAGTCCTCGTCGATGGGATCCTCAAAAGCCCCAGGTTCATAGATTATCCGGCGAGGGACTATCTGAGAGCTTTGAAGCAATCATTATAGAATGGCATCTGCCATCTTGAATGCAGCCGTGTTTGCCTTGATAAACTGGGGGCTGCACTTTGCTGACCCTGCAGAGATGGAGCGAAAATGACATACCAGGAGATGGAGAAGGTGTCCAAGGAGATGTTTGAGGACAGCAAGGCGCTCGAGCATATGGATCAAAGAGAGGCATGCCGATTACAGAAATGCGCTCAGGCCACCCAGAACAACAAAGAGGCAGATGAGAGTCTCGATGAGTACCACGAGGCTGTAAAGCAATGTAAATGTGGCATTGACAGCTCAGAGGAGGACGTAGTAGTGGTTGCTGTCGGTGGTGCCATGATGACAGGAATCGTACTCAATGTGCGTTCAAGCTAAATACCAGCAGCACACACCTTGGCATAGCCGAAGTAGAGCACCGTTATGCCTACTGCGTGAGTGCCTGCTCGCGTTCTGAGCAAGTTCCCACAAGAAAGCTAAGCTGGTTGTCATGGTTATGCAGGATGTCCCTACCTCCGAGGTGGTACCGCCCCTCGAGTGCGAACTCGAGATCCTCGTGGCCAGTGGTTAGACGGAGGATGGCATATGACTTCGTTTTCTGTCGATATAGACAGCAATCAGCCAGATTGCATACCTTACCAAGATGATTGGTTCCAGGTACCATAAGTTTGAAGTCGTCTAGGTCACCATGAACCTGAACCACCACCCCCTCCCCCATTCTAAACCAGGACTGCTACAGCTACACAATCTGCAGCACCTCATATAATGTCAACTCTAGCCACTGGTTAGTCATGGTCTGGACCTGCTGGTGCTCTCACTCTACATGTAGAATTTGCTGTCTAGAGCCAGCACATTTTATTTCCTAGTCGTTCCCATCATGCCAGACCAGAAATCGTGGAGAAGTCATCATTGCATCATTAAGATGTCCAGTGTACACCCAGAGGAACAGCTTTTCCTGTATCAAGACCGGGTTCACATGTGTATTCCCAAGGAATGGGAAGAGTGGCACCGGCATTTCAAGATCTTGTTGTAAGCTGAATTCTCTGAAGCCCTTATTACACCTCATGGTTTAGTACCCATTGCCGTCACATAGTAGGCAGGTCCACGAGCCAGTTGAGCCAGGACCCTGTACTCATCGCTCACATAGGTGGTGTCCAGGGTGTTGTTTCTCTGCATAATCTCCCGTGTGCTCATCACTTGAAGGAGCTATACAGCCTTCTGCACAGTGCGCTTGAGCTGGAACTTGAGCATCATGCTCCTAATATCTTAGATCTGCCCCACGATAGTGAAGTCGATGTATTTCCCAGCCATGGAGAGAGGGTTCTCATCATGGATATAAGTCCTTCCGTGGACCCACGCAATGTGAAGCCGTGGGTTCAACCACTTTGTCCGGGTGTTGTACATACTGCCCCATGCCAGCAGGTATATGAATACCATCTATTACACGAATAAAGGTACAAATTCGTGACACTGACGCCCTCCACACTAGGGCATGTCATCCCTTACCAACTGCCCCAGAGATTTGGGCCTCCCTGGATGTACAGGTTGCCTCCCGATCGGTCAAGGAGCTGCTGACCAGAATCATATACAAGAAGTTTGACAGGTTCAAAGGTAAAGTGCTGCATCTCCCACCAAGTCGAGTTTTGTTATCCATCAGTTCCTGCAGGTTCTGTGTCTTCGAGATTGGGCCCTTGTACCATTGGCCATTGCTGCCAATCGCCTAAGCAGCATGGTCGGACACCAGAAGCATGTAGTGTTCACGCAGATATACTGCCAACAGGGCATGCAGCAAGCTGAGCTTCCCATGACTCGAAGGGCTGGTGATCAGCACCACCTGACCAGCATTGCCTTGTCTAATACTGTATGGTATGGACATGTTGCCGAAAGATGGTTAGCACCTGTTTTGCTATAGCCTCATCTATATCTGGGAGATTAAATGGGAGCACGTCTTGTATGAGCCCTGTTGCCTATATGGTGGGCAGCGTCATACCAGCGGTGGAGATCAAGGATGTGAGGGAGTCATTGAGCAGGATATCCCCAAAACAGCTGAGACGGTAACGCAGAGGGTATGCCTCAGTATCAGGGACTGCAGTGTCTAGGGCATCGAGTATATGTGTCATACATGCATGTGTGGCTATGACTTGTCCAGACTATTAAGAGGTCTTAGACAGCAAGCCAAATAGGCTGGAGGAATCACCCATTCGACCGTCGACAGGGATATGGCTCGAAATCTAAGAAGGGGATGAGTGTCATCTGAACTAAGGCGCGCCTCACCCAAGTGTGCCAAGAGGCCGAGCTCCCCGCTCTCTAGGTCCGTGAGTGACAGAGACATACTGAAGTGGTATATAATGGTATACATAGCAGCTTAAGCCTAGATGCATCCTTCAAGAACCGTGAAAATAGGTAAGCATATGTGTTGCCATACAGGTACCACTCACATCGATTGCGATGATGCGTCAGTGGAGAGTGTAAGCTCCCTGGCAGATACCATCCTTTGTATGCACCATTGGATGAAGCGGTTGTACACGACGTTCTTCTGCTCCCTGGTGAGGACCTTGTTCCAGACAACAGTACCTTTCCACAGGAGTGGGCCCTTCTCTGGCCATCTTGGCCACATGTTTGTCCGCAGCCAAGATGGTCTTGGCTTTGTCACTATCGCTCCCAAACTCAGTCCGAAACTCAGCTGTGGTTGCCCACATAGCATGGTAGAGCAACATGCTGTTCTTTGCCTTCCTCCAGTTCAATATCATTCCGACTGACGTCCTGCAGATGCTTACCACAAGCTTGGGCCCCTTACTATCTGTGCTGCCAAGGATCTCCAATCGAGCGAGTGTGGGCTCGAGGACTTGTTGCAGGCTAGCCGCGACTATTTCTGCTATGAACTGAGCAAGTACATCCTGACATGCTGTTATTGTGGTAATGGTTTACAGTGCTATGCATAGAGGCATTTAGTCATACATTGGTCATGATGATCTCGGCCATAGCACTTGTTGCTAACACTAGAGTTGCGACCTCTATTAGTGGAATGCGCTCGCCCATGAGCTTGGTGGCACAGGTGTAAGAGACATCACTGATGGCGCCTTAGGAATGGAGTGCATTTTTCCTATTATGTACCTGCCACTCTCACTCGTCACTGTTGTGAGCACAGCGCGCCAGCGTGGAAGAACTTTGCTTCCGTCTGTCACCTTCATCATGGCCACAATCGCCGCCACCTTATTGGCAACATGAACTACTAGCGGCTTAGCATGTGTTAGTATCTTGATTCACAATTTGCACCATCGACGCCATCGTCTGCACTGATTATACAACACGTTTAAGCGTGTTCATTCCACCTCGAAATAGCAAATCAGATCTGCCCAGTCTGCTTCTGTTAGCTGAATAGGAAGGTACCCGGGGACACTGTATTTTGTATATATATATATATATGTTTATTTATTTATTTATAACTCATTACACATGGCCCAGCTCGCAAGGTACTATGACGTTGTCCATACTGAGTTGAAGGGCTTCTAGAAGAAGACGATGTCAGAGTATTTGCGTGCGCTCTCTAGCACCGAGCTAACAAAGGAGCTGACAGCTGCGAAGCTCTATTTAGGGCTTAGTGAGCGACAGATCTGCATTATGGGGTACTTCATTGTGGGCGGGGCTGTCGCTGAGCAGCTCTTGCATGCCACAGAATTCTACACGGATCGAGAGTACCTGGCAGACGTTTGCAGTTACTCCAGACATCCATTTCATCCTCTGACTATAAGTTGAATAAGTCTCTGCGCTACTATAAGCTGGAAAAAGGCTACACTACCGAACCATCCACCCATGGCTATGTATACTGGTGGCATGTGTAGGAGAAGTCGTGCCAGCAAATCTAGTTCAGGCGACCTCCCGCACACCCACCGTCAATCCGACTCCCACTCAGACCACTCTAGAACAGGAGGACAGTGCCCTTTTAAATGAGCTACTAGGGGTAGAGAAGTCTGGCCAGCACACCAATAACTAAGCTTGACACCAGTCGTAGGGCCATCGTCCCGTTGTCCTTGCTCTGCAGCACTCTGTGTGGTTCCAGAGAAGCGGTGCCGGGCGCCAGCATCAGTCATCCTGACGGCGGCATAGGGCTGGCTCGTGGAGCCCACGGAGATGCTTCCTGCGTCACGGCACTATGAGCGTGTGAGTTGATGTCTGTGTTGAAGCCAAAGTGCACACCGGGAGAATTCCCCTGGACTATCATATTGTTATAACCCCTGACCACCGAGTCCTCGATCTTCACGTTGCTCGGAATCAACCATAGGTGTGATGATATGACAAAGTCGAGGTGCCGACGGGCCGTCTGTGCAAGGCTTGCTGGAACATGGTAATAAGGCCGCTAGGATCTGCAATGATGTCGGCTGCTAGGGTCTGCAACGATGTCCTCGACGAGACTGCTGAACATGGAATGTACCTATTTTCTGCTCACCCCATAATTAGAGTGTGGCAGCTTGGTCTGAGCTGTCAGGCGACAATAACACAATGCTTCTAATGACTGGTTGATTCCAACGATCCCTGTTGTTATGATCCCAGAGGTTGTGTGTTGGACAAAGTACGTCCAGGAATCTAGGTGGTGCTGCTTGATGCTGGTTATGTATATATTCTATACCAGCGCCTCAGCCCACGAGTCTGGATCGAAAGAGAAGTTTGCAGTCTTCCAGTGGCCAATTTTCTGTGGTATTTGATAGGGGATGTCTGAGTAGTCTCTTCTCGGACCAACATACATAATTCCCAGACCACTGTTGTCTCCGCCATGGAAATGATAGTCCGAGTGGGTGATGAACTCCAGATGCAGTCTACTTGTCGCAGTTGAGATGTGGGTCAAAATCATTTGTATCAGGCAGGATCGCATCCACCTCATGGAGAATTCGTCTCATTGCGTAGTATGCATGAAATCTGAGACAGCTGGTAATAATCACAGATTCAGGGTTACCAGAATAGCAATACAGCAAACTGGCGCCGATCGTGCTGTGGCGGCCCAGATGGTAAATTTCAGCTGTTGGTTCCAGAACGAGAGAGTTGGGCTCACCATCCAGGTGTGAGCTTTCGTAGCATCCTCGAAGGTGGCCGTGAGGTTGATCAGTCGTCAATGATTGATGAAAAAACTATTGCGGGACATCACATCCACCATGCTGGAGATCGGTATTAGGTCTGAAACATCATCCAGCAGACCACGTAAACGTCCAGTCCGGAGTGTACCCAGGAGGTGCACTTTGTGTTTCTCTGTGTGGTACAGGATTTGGAAATTAAATATATGGTTGTATCCTTCATCACTGAGCTGTCTGTCTTTGAAAGCCTAACTGACCGATTCGTCGAGGGTGCTATGTGCAGGTCTCACATATTTATCATGCTTTTCCAGCTTCCTGTTGATCCGGCGCTGTACAACTGCCAAGCTAGTAGCCAGGACAGATGCAACAAGTGTCACCCCTCCTAGTGGGGGCAGTAAACATCGCTCCCACCCCCGTAGCGAGAGTGGCGATGGCTGCCACATCTTCACTAGCTCCACTCACGTCAGCAGCTGTGGTTGCTCGTGCAAGACTGATGCAAGCAATTTTATATCACCTGCTCGTTCAGCCATACTTGTCATGGACTAGATTTTGCCTGATAGAGTCGATCTGCTGTAGTCGCCACCCATGGACTGTCAGCCGCCAAGGCGGGATAGGGTTCAGGTTGCTTTTGCCACTCTGATTTGGCCATGCTATATATATATATATATATATATATATATATATATATATATATATAGAGAGAGAGAGAGAGAGAGAGAGAGAGAGAGGGCTTAAACTCGGATCTGCTGATGAGTCATCTTGGGATTCCCGTCAGCTAACCGGGTGAAGCATGTGAGCTCAATGGTGTGAAGACATACCTCTCTTAGGCAGCAGTTGCCCAGCTCCGGTGGTGCTAGTAGCTTGATGAGCAGTGACATCTTGAACTTCACCTTATCCCTTCGGTAGTATGCCCGACGTTGCGCCGCGTTCTTCTGTGTATACCCCTCCTCTCTCTCCAGTTCCCAGTAAACTCTTTCTACAACACCAAAAGGCTTTCCACATTCATCATCCATAGGCCCCCATCAGGCACATACGGCATTCCCGTGATCCCCTCTTGGATCCTCTTTCATTCCTTGGTCCATTCTTTTAATGCATAGTCCTAGTCCTGTAGTCTCCCTGTCATATGGGGGTTCTGTTGATACCGCTACCCCTGCTGAAGTCACTCATCATCCTGTTGACAAAGCCTTTCCTGTACCCGCACCCGTGCCCGTACCCCAGGGAAGGTGTGTGGTTGAGTTAGCTCCTCTATCTCCTCTCTCTATAGCTCATCAAAGGTCAGATATGTTTGCTATGGAATCATGTTGACAGGTCAATAAGTAGCAGCATCATAAACTATATATGAGCATCCGACCACCCATTGTGCTGCGTTATAAGCATAACTCCTCCAACAACACCGTTTTGACTGTAGAAATACACACCCATCAATATGCTGCACAGTATTATTAAAGGGACCTTTCGTGACCTAGCACTCCCGGATAACGTTGTCCAATACCTACTCTGCTTCTATGCAGCAATTGCTGTGGTCAATGGCGGCTGACAGACACCATTCCAGAGAAAATTGGTCTTCAACACGTATGCTAACTATCGCCTATGATCGTCAATCTCTGTCTGGAACCGCTGCTATACATGGACGGCACAGCGACTAGACTTCGCACTGCATGCAGGCATGTGTATCTCATACCAGACAGTCGATGGCAAGATCTCCCCTCTAGACATAGGCATTGATGGAAAGCCTATTCAATGATAGTCGGCCAATCACACGATATCTGGGCATAATCCTTTCACATAAGGGCCATGAGTACAACCGCATTCATATGTATAATACCTTGAAGAAAGAGGTTGAGAACATTCACAAAGCCAGACACCTGAAACCAACGTAGAAGGGCATGATCGCTCAGCACTACCTCATTCTGTCAAAGTACTTCACTTGGATGACAAACGAGATTACGCACGAATATGTGGGCAAAGTTGGGGAGCTGTTCATGCATTGCGGATAGTTGTTCAGCATTAAACTTCTGGATTTTTAGCGCTATGCCTGGGATTACAAACACTATGTTGATTATTCCAGCACAATGAGCCAGAGCGGGTAGCCGACATAGAGGCAAGACCATCTCCGGCTGGCACCGGAACATGGTTGCGATCAGTCTGTCTAGCCAAGTTGGCCAGAGCTTTCACGGACACTCTGCAAGGCTACAAACTGGTTCAAAAACACATTCTCAAAATCCTAACTATAAAAGACCCACTTTGCCGCAAGCCATGGGAACATGTGTCCTAAACTCGCGCTCACCACCTATCCCTAGTTGGAATGAAGCCTCTCGGGTTGGCACTGAAGGTAAACGCTTGAAAACATGCAACTTCATTTATTAATTCTTGTATGATTCCCCTTTCTCCACGAACACTAGAGGTCAGGACGCGAGTGCACAACACATAGCTGATTCACAGTGATGGAGCATATAGCTAAACTCGACCTATCCCTCCCAAAGAAGGAGTTGGGGCTGGATGACCGCTCACAGCACACTGATATCATGGGACAGAGTCCATGCTGTTACATTTAAGCCAATAAATAACTCTTTTCCCAGGGCATATGAAATGTAAAGCAGCGTGAATTCTCCCCAAGTCACTAGCTATACCCTTCAGGAATATAACAAGACTACCACTCCTCCTACATAGCTCCGGGGCCCATGGCCCACCGTCACCTTCATTGCATATGCAGGCGGTCACCGACAGTCTGTGTCACCATCTGTCAGGACCTGCTTGCATACTTGCCCTCCCTTCCCACTTCCAATCAAAGAGTCTTGAACACTCTTGCAGAAACAGTTACCGATAGAGCTAACTTCTGCATGCGATGCACCAGGTTGAGGTGCTGGATCTATTGCTACATCAGACAAATATATTGTCATGACTGGCGTCACATCGACATGGCAGAACAAGCCAAATGTTTTCCAGGTGCCTTGCCAACACTCTGTTGGAAGGATACTGAAGTGCATCCTATCAGATTCACGGCAGAGTCCAACATGCTCACAAGTTATACACAGGACCTGGTGTTGTCTTGACAAAGACAACCAAGGCCCCTCCCCCACAACACCATGGACATGCAGACAGACTCAATCTCCTCATGAGGTCATAGATGTTTTTCCACAGATGGTCGCGGTGTGGATTGTACTTTGGCTCATCTCGGAAGTGTGCCCACTTATCATCTAATAGTATGGCTGTCTGTGAGGCAGCCACCTGTTATGTAGTAGTAGTAGTAGTAGTAGTAGTAGTAGTAGTAGTAGTAGTAGTAGTAGTGTAGTAGTAGTAGTAGTAGTAGTAGTAGTAGTAGTAGTAGTAGTAGTAGTAGTAGTAGTAGTAGTAGTAGTGGTAGTAGTAGTAGTAGTAGTAGTAGTAGTAGTGGTGGTAGTAGTAGTAGTAGTAGTAGTAGTAGTAGTAGTAGTAGTAGTAGTAGTAGTAGTAGTAGTAGTAGTAGTAGTAGTAGTAGTAGTAGTAGTAGTAGTAGTAGTAGTAGTAGTAGTATGGACATCCTGCATCTATATATGGAGGGGTAAACCAAAGGGAGTAAACACGGTAAGGAAAATCTGTGTCAAATCAAGCCCTGTGCCAGCCTCCATGTCGATCTTCATCCCATCGGGGGTGGGTGCTAATCTGCAGTTCTATCACAATATGGGTTCGTGGCGGACAGATGAGTCCAACACATTCGAGCAGCCTCACTGAGGCCTTCGCTTTCAAGTAGTGTGACACACCCGCTATCCCCAGGATGCACTCCTGAATATTGATAGCTTCCTCTGCCCATCAAAGGGGCGACGCAATAGGAGCTTTCCTCCAGTGATCCCAAAACTATGCCCCACTGCAACTGGTCTTGTGCCACCCTGTCCTGTATAGGCAAGGAACGATGAACCACAGTTATAAGGTTTCCGGACCATGCCCTCCCTTTTCACAACAGTAGAGAATATGGTGACTTTAAGACCAATTACTGCCCATGGCCTATATAGTGGCAACCATGGTTCCCGCTTGCCTTCAGGGCCAGAGCGATACCATGCGGTGGGTCAGCAACCAGTATGACAACGTCTGTCACTGGCGTGTCCGACAACTCAATCAGAAGCTTGAGAATGTATTGCTTCTTCAGGAAATCATAGCAAACCACGACCTTGCCAACATCCATGTCTCGAGCCAGATGCTCCTTGGAGAGATCCTGTTGGTCAGTTTATAGTTCTACACCATCTACGCCGATGGGATGTAATGAGAACATCCAATGCAAACGACTTGCCATTGCTTTCCTTAACCTTGGCAGCATCAACGTCGTACACGTCCACGAGATCAGCAAGACCTATTGAGTGAGCAAATGTTGGCTCCTTCTTATATTATAGGTTAAAATCGAGCATATAGAGTAGCAGGGTTGGTAGTAAAATGATGCCACCGCCCTCCACTGGCAACCTTTCTGCAATCCGCGGCTCCCACCGCCCTCTCAATTTCTGAGGCATATAATTTGGGACATGGGCCCCACCGCCCTCCCACTCGAGAGAAACGTAACCAATCGGCTATCTGTGGCACCCGTGGTCAGTTAAGCCACCCACCACCCTCCCGCTCGAGAGCAACGCAACCATTCCCTCACCCATCGCCCTCTCAATTCCTCACATGCGATCAACCACACATTGTAGAAAGCATTCTAGAATATTTCACAACATTGCATCAGAATTTCGTGGCAGGTAACTTCCGTCAGCACGTAAACAAGCGACTGTCTGGAACCGCTGCTGTACAGTATGACCCATTTCTGGACAAGCAGACGTATTTCTAGACAATCAGACATATTTGCACAACAGAAGATTGCACACGCGAATGTAGGACAGAATAGACAAGCCAGACACTATAACTACGTGAACTAGGACATCGGCGGTGATAGCGTAGCACACTAGTGATTGAATGTATGTACACATATAGGGCTGTCAGAACAAAGGGTGGTGGGAGCCGCAGATCGGCAGCTACAGGAGGGGGGTGGGCTGTCAGAACAATGGGTGGTTTAACATACCACAGTATGTTGGGCCACCCCTACCATGGTATACCAATCTCCTGTGATCAACCACACATTACATGGTCCGAATGCCCATTTAGAGACACACATCTTCAGTGCCATACCGATTACCTGTGATCAACCACAGAGTGCATGGTTCGAACACAATTAGAGATGAATCGGATCAACTTTGTGTACCATGGGTCACCCCGAAGAACTATGGGGTTACATTCATGGTGTAGACTGTGCGGCATGGCAGGAAAAGGTGCCAGGGTCATTACATGACCTGGGCGACTATGCAAACAGATCCATTGAGTCCTGGAGAACTTCGCCTGACCTAACATTGCCAGAAGTAGTCGACCAGTTACTCGCCCGAAAACCACCAACAGTATACGAGTTAGGGATCAGAGGCTATCCACTGACAGTAATGCCAATGATTCTACTATGGCGGTATTTATATGCCCTGGGCGGTCGATCTACAGTGATGCTATCGAGTTAGAACAAGAACATCTCGACGAGACTACTCAAACAAACATGTAGTCACGTCCGGTGTCACATCGGCATGAGGGGATTACCCACATACCCTTCCAGCTACCTTGGCAAATCTTACTTGGTAGAATGCTAAAGTGCCTACCGTCTGCACCACGGCAGACTCTGGCATGTCCACATGTGACACAGAGGATCTGGTGCCGCCTCGTCCAGACCTTTCTGCACAATAGAAGTGGCAGGCAGACTCAATTTCCGCACGTGGGTGAAATTGGTCATAGATTTTTTCCCGTAAATGGTCATGGAAGGGATTGTACCTAGGCTCGTCTCGGAAGCAGGCCAACTTGGCATCTAACATCATGGCTGTCTGTAAGGCAGCCACCACAGGTATAAGCAGTCGCATAACCAACATCCTCTTATACATGGAGGGTTAAACCAAACCGGGTGAACACGTCAAGGTAAATCTGTGTCAGATCGAGCCCTGTGCCAGCCTCGATGCCGATCTTCATCCAGTCACGGGCGGGTCTTAGCTGCTTCACTTTACTGCCAGCTAGAAGCCGCAGCTCTAGCACAATGTGTGTTGTCTGCAGAATTGTGAGCCCGACACGCTCGAACAGTTTTACAGAGCTCTTCGACTTGGAGGCATGTGACATACCCTCAACCCGTAAGCCACCCTCCTGAATATTGATAGCTTCATCTGAGCCATCAAACGAACGACACAGCTGGGGCTTTCCACCAGTGACCCAGCCTTATTATCTACTGCAACTAATGTTGTACCCTCTCCTATATAGGTTATAAAGGATGATCCACGGTTGAACAGCTTTCGCACCTTACCATCTTTCTTCACAACAGTCAAGAGGGGTGGGACCTCCAGGTCAATAACCGCTGGAGGTTTATATAGTGGCACCCATGCTCACCAGTTACTACCAGGTCCAGCACGATACCACACCACGTTCTTTTCAAAGACTACCTGCAGCTGTTTCGCCAGAGTCAACACCACACCATCATGTGACATCGGTGGGGCATGCTTCACAGTCGGCTCAATTACATGAAAGCTGAGATCAGCGTCCAAAGTGTTAACATCCTCACCCTTGTCTGGTGACTGTTCTATCAGTGGGTGGAGGATGAACTTCTCCTTCGGGAAGTCGTAGCGGAACATGAACTTGTTCCCATCATGTTGCGACTCAGGCGCTCCTTGGAGACATCCTTTAGGTCAGTGAGCAGCTCTACTCCATCTCCACTGATGGAATGGAGTGAGAATGTCTTGAAGTCTGCTCCATATTGGAGGACGAACATTTTGCCACCGCTTTCCTCAACCTTGGCAGCAACAACGTCGTACACGTCCACGAGATCAGCTAGACCGGTCGAGTGAGCAAATATGGGCTCCATTTTATATATATATATATATATATATATATATATATATATATATATATATATATATATATATATATATATATATATATATATGGGTTTAAGCGGAGTGTATAGCCATGACGATTGTCAAATTGCTACTCCAAAACGGGGATCTCTGGTCGGCAGATGTGCAGTTCAGTATCGCATAGAATAGGTTCTCTTCAGGGTAGTTCAGGATTCCACCACATACGTACACGTCGATGTGTTGCATCCACCACTGGACAGTACCTACCACAGCTCAGTGACTGAAGCTGGGTTAGATGTGATAGAATATCTGCCAGGAGCCACCAGCAAGCTGTGGAAAGCTATCAGCCCCAACATGTTCACCCCACCAATAACCTGTTTAACAGCTCCACCATCACTCTTTACGCCAGCATGCCCAATTAGAGTTTACGCTGCTACTGCTCATTGACCTATCAGCATGATATCATACCAAACCTATCAGTCATTCACCGAGATGTTGAAAAGGGAGATAGAGGAGCCTAACCCAACCACAGACCTTATCCGGGATGATAGATATAGCGGTACAGGAAAGGCTTTGTCGACAAGAAGGAGAGCGACTGCAGCAGGTTAGCCAGTATGAACCAAATGCCAGAGAGGCAAGGAGACGGAGGGACTACAACTCTGTTCAAGAATATGAGAGCCTCATCCGGCAGGAGGAGGGAATCCTAGAGCTAAACTTGTATGATTTCTCGGATGCCGAGTGTGATGAGTCTGTAAAGGTCTTGCAGTGGTAAGCGAAGTGGGTGCAGGGGTATAAATGCAAGAAGTCCACCAACGGTGGGCATACCACCAGGCGGAGAAGGTGAAGTTCCAGATGTCACGGCTGTGCAAGCTACAGGCCTCTGACATTATGCTGGATGAGAAGTAATTGACGGAGGTATGTCTCCACACCAATAAGCGCAGACTCTCCAAGATGAATCCCACAATGACTCATCGACGGATTCTACTGGTGATGCAGCGCTAGCACGAGTTTAAGACCTCGGTATACCATGGCTAAATCAGAGTGGCGAAAGCAATCTGAACTATATCCCGCCCTTGCACCTGATAAGGGTGGTACAGTACATGGCTGGCCACTTCAACAGATTGACACCATCAGACAGAATCTCGTCCCTGAGACAGAAAAGTACAACAGAACGTGCAGGCAATATAAAACAGCATACAACAGTCTGGCACGTACAACTACAGCTGCGGGTGTGATTGGCGCCAGTGTTGGTATGGCCGCCGTTGCCACCCTCGCTACCGGAGTGGGTGCTATCATCACTATCCCGCTGGGTGGAGTGACCCTTGCTGCTACGGTCCTGGCCAAAGGCTTGGCGGTTGGACAGCGACAGATCACCAGGAAGCTGGAGAAGCATGTTAAGTATGTAACACTGGCACAGAGCAGCCTACGGGCTATCGACGAGTCTGTTAGCAAAGCTCTCGAGGATGGACAGGTGGCCGATGAAGAGTACCACCATACATTGAAGCTCCAAATCATGTACCACACAGAGAAACCCAAAGTGTGTCAGCAATACCTCAAAGGCTCCAGTGGGCAGGCAGACGTGGAGGAGCTAAAAATGAGTTGCTGCAGAGGGGCCACATCAACGATCTCTATGGTGTCAAATTGTATGCTGCTTGGATGGCAGGCCCGAATCTCTCGTTCTGGAACCAACAGCTGAACTTTGCTATGTGGTGTGCCACAGCAGGATGCGGCGTCGACGCAGGTTTGCTGCACTCCTATTCTGGTACCCCCAAAGCTGTGCTCATTGCCAGCTGTCTCAGATTCCATGTGTACTACATGGTGAGATGAATCCTCCATGAGCTGGGCGCAAGCCTGCCTGATACGAATGACTTTGATCCGCGGCTCAACAGCTACAGTCTCTCAGCAGCCAGTAGACTACAACGAGAGCTCAGCACCAACTCGGGAAATTGTTTCCATGGTGGAGACAGCAGCGGTCTAGGCATTATGTATGGCGATCCGAGACGAGACTACTCAGGCTTTCCCTAACAAACACCCCGAAAAATCGGTCGTCGGAAGATGGCGACGTACTCATTCGACTCAGTCTCTGAGGCCGAGGTGCTGGTGCAGAATATGCATACCATCGAAATTAGGCAGGTGCATCCAGAGGCATGGAAATACACACAACCACAACCTCAGGGCTTAAACCTGCAGGGATCGTTCGAATCAACCAGTCCTTAAAAGCATTGTGGTACTGCCCCCTTACAGTTCAGACCAAGCTGCGCCACTCCATAGATTGGTAAGTGGAAAAGAGGATGCCAGGTCTGACTATTGCTGTGCTCGTCACCAGTCTTCTCCGCCGCCGGTAGATCCAGCTCTTTGAGCAATAGATCATCCGGTGTTCAGCAGTCTCGTTGAGGACATGATCATTGTTGCAGATCCCAGTAGCCTCATTGCCAAGTTCCAGCAAGCCTTACAGAAGGCCCGTCATAAGCTCGACTTCGCTATATCGCCACACCTTATTCCTAGTAACATGCTCATGAATGTCGAGGATCTAAAGGTCAGGGGCTACAATAACATGATAGTTGTGGGGAGTTCCCCTGGGTCCACTTTGGTTTTAACACTAACATCAACTCAGCTGCGCATGTCGTCCCGACGCCCATGACACCTAGGTCCCTGTGGTCTCCTGCGAGGGCCAGTGCTACTGTCGTTCTGACAGCATTGCACAGGGTGCTGGCCGACAAACGGCGACCCATGCTGACACCCACCAGCCTCCCGGCAGTGCTAGCAGGACGATAGCCCTACGAGTGGTGTCAGGTCTGGCTATTGCTGTGCTCGTCACCAGTCTTCTCCACCGCTAGTAGATCCAGCTCTTCGAGCAATAGATCATCCGGCACAGGATTCATGGCAACTGAAATTGCCTGGACTAGCTTGGCCTGCCTGAGATCCCCCAAACACGCTGTCAGCATACACACCCAAGGACTGTATGGTTCGGTGGTACAGCCCTTTTCCATCTTGTAGTAGCGCAGAGCCTTACTCAACTCAGAGTCGGGGGATGCCATGGATGTCTGCAACTGCTGGAACACGTCCGACAGTTACTCCCGATCCTTGTAGAATCCGTTAGTATGCAGGAGCTACTCTACGACGCTGCCTCCCATAATGAGATATTCGACGAAGCAGATTTACCCCGTAACAAATCCTAGGTAGAGCTACACGGCTATCAGCTCCTCTGTTACCTCCGCGCTAGAGAGGCATGCGAGCTCATCTGGTGACTTCTTCCTGTAGCCCTTCAATTCGGTGCGGAAGTCATAGGATAGGTCCGTGGTTTAAACTGCTATGTATACCACAGAACTGTATGGATATTCCCGAGTACCAATCTAACCAGCTGACAGATGCAGACTGGGTAGAGTTGCTTAGCGCTCTCAAGGTAGAACGTACACATTTAACTGCATTGTATACTCAGTGCTTAAATGATAACGTCAACGGTACAGATTGTAAAGCAACTTCCGGAGAGCCAGGCAGGTCTCCAGAAGGTGGAGAAGCTTCTCAAAAGCAATACCCAGCAGTTACTGACACATGCTAAGCCCCTGACCATTCATGTCGCCAGTAACGTGGCGGCGAATGTGGCTGTGGTGAAGATGATGGGTGGTAATGAGGTTATTCCTGCTGCTGGAGCCGCTGTCCTCGATACAGTGGCGAGTACGGTTGTCGACCACTGTCTAGAAATAACACATCTCATCTCAAAGATCACCATCGGTGGTGCCTCATATACTGCTGCCGCCAAGATTATGGGTGAATGCATTCCTCTAATGGAAGCCGCGGTTCTAGGCCTAGCGACGAGTACTATGGCTGAAATCATCGTGGCCTATGTCTCGCCTTAAGATGCTATACATAGCACAATAGACCATGGAAGTTTGGCAGGTCCATGAGACAACAGTAGCCTATGAGGCATGGTGAGCTATGTCAGAGTCAGTAGCGCATAGTCGAGTGCGAGGACTAAGGATTTCCAATGCCCAGAAATGGTGGTTAGCCCACAAGGCATGCCCCTGCACAGAGGGCCAGTATCCGAAGCACTGCTACTTATTACCTTGGCCCACGCCCATCTGTTTTACTTGGGATACGACTAGATGCCCCCATCTGTTTCCGTGGTTCCCGCTGGCTACGCCTAGTTTTAAGCCACTGTGTATACCCCCAACAGTGTCACTATCGCTTACAGACGTGGAGAGCAAGGAGATTGGTGAGTTGGCTCACTTAGGAGAGGTGAGGCAAGCCTCGGCTCAGAGGACACTATCGCCTCCATCTCCTTCATGGACTTCGAGGAGAAGGGTAAACCACGGGGAATCCGCGGTACCATACCGTTCAGAGAGCT
>JAVVLW010002957.1:0-25000 GCA_034401795.1 Chaetoderma sp. LZ-2023a
TATATTGGTCCGCTGGCAGCAGTTGGGGTTCTGATCACGCTGTTCACAATGAAGCCTGGCGAGACGGTCCGGTCCACAAGATCGCCAACAATGCTCTCCATGGGGTGGAGAAGATTTCTGAAGCCATACCAGCGATCGCATCAGGAGTAGGTACGTTCTTTAGAGTCACAGGCCCTTGGCTAACTTACGTTGACATAGCGCTCGCGGCCGTCTGGTACTATATAAGTACGACCTGGTAAAGACACTTAACTTCCGAGGGTTAATCGATAAACTACCGTTCAGTGAGGATACAGCAGAGATTAGATGTCAGTGCATGGAGATGTTTGAGTAGAACATCAGTGATAGTCGAATGAATGACAGCCATCTGTGTGTCTGTTTAGGGTTCGTGCAGTCCGTGCATGACAGGACGGGAGTGGACATCAGTGATAAATTCACCAAGGCCATGCGTGACAGGACGGGAGTGGACGTCAGTGATGAAATCCGAGACTTCCATCTTTCTTGCGGAACTCTACTATCAGCCTGGTGGATATTACCGTGAGCCCCCTCAACTACTCGAGGCTGCACGTCGCAAGGGCTACAACTTCACATTGGAGACAGTTAGCCAGTGGCTCAGCTGCCAGGCGATGTGGCAGATATACAGACCTCGTCCACGGTACATCAGGCATCCCCATTTCGAGGAAATTGTCCCGAACAGAGTTCACCAGGCAGATGTTCTATTCCTCCCCCAGACAAGTCAGCTGGCCGGGTGGCCCAGGCATTCCAGGGTGTCTACGAGGCTTCGGAACCCCCCCCCCCCCCCCCCGCCCCCCCCCCCCAGTGGCCGGAATTGTTGCAGGTGGATGAGGGTAAGGAGCTCAGAGGGGAGACTGCAGCCCTCATGCGGAAACACGGTGTGGCAGTTAGGCGAGGCGGGGTAGGGAATCACCATGCCCAGGCTATTGTTGAGTGGTGGAATTGGAGACTGGCAGAGAGACTGTTCCCACACCAATACACCCAGGAAATGGCCGTGCCGAGTGAACGTTCTAGAGTATGGATGAGAGGGCTGCCTGCTGTGGTGGATAGATCCAATGCCGAGGTTACTAGGCTAATTGGGAAGAAGCCGGTAGAGGCTATCAGATACTCTGCTGGTCACAGCTCTAGAGGAGTGAACACGGGAGAGGAGTGCCTACCACCTGATGCTCTGGTTCGGTACCTGTATGCCCCTGGTGAGCTGGAAGGTTGTCGACGGCATGCAACAGATCCTTACTGGTCGATAGATGTTCAGAGGCTTGACAGGTATGTGGAGGCGGAGGGCAGCCTACACTGTACTACCTGGCATGCCAGCACGGAGTGCCTAGGCGCTCCTTTATGATAGAAGGGCTTCAGCTATTCCATGCGGACACACAGCTACCACCCCCTAGGATGCTAACACGATACTCGATGGGCTCGGTATGGACACCATCTGGCAGCACATGGCGCTTATCATAGTAAGCGCAGAGTCCACATTTTTCCTTCTCATACATCACCATACCGTGGTTGTGCATGCGTAGGCCTCGGTTTTTAGCTCATGTAGGGCGCTGTAGAACCTCTGCCAAGTGACCTCATTCTGCCGCTTTGATATTCCCTTAGCCAAGCACTTACTTTCAGCTGCGCTCTCCACGTAGTAGCATTTGGAGCATAGAGCCATGCCACGAGAGCCTTCGAACTCGAGCTTGAACAGTCCCAGGGTCCGTCCAAAGCATTTGTCCCAAGCTAGGCAGTCCTGCTTATGAGTCTGGTACTCTGCTCGCATCTCAGGGCGAATGACGTCGTCGAGGTTGGAGCCTGCTATAGCGATATACGCAGAGTCGGTGTCCATCTGCAGGTACTCAAAGCTGTCATGAGCTACGTAGCGATCGAGGAAGTCACAGTAGAGCTTCGTGAGCTCATAAACGGCTATCCCCATCTGGAAGGGCTTTCGAATTGTGATTCTCGGCTTGGGACTCTGAGGCTCATATGACTCACCAATCTCCTCGAGATCTGCAAACCATGCACTATGCAGGGCCTTGTGTACCACGCGTTCATCCTTCGTGAAGCTGGTGTTGCTATGGCGTTCTAGGGTCACGATGAGCTTCCCATAGGCATTGTTGCCGAGGAGTTTGAAGAGATCTGCCAAAAGCACTTTGCTCTTATCTACATCTCCTGAGTGGCGGGGCCTCTGTAGCATTCTCCATGAACCACTTGAATGGCGGCTTGGCCTCATAGTCTATGGTGCGGTATACAGCAATGATCTCCAGGCTATGGGTTATATACCACTTGAGTGTCGGGGCATACAGCAGCCGCTTCTTGCCAGAGAGGGCACCGACCAACTTCTGGGTGATGTGCCACTTCCTCCCTGTTCGCCCTAGATATGCCAGCATCTCAGAAGAGATTGCCTCTACCGGGATCTTGCGGTTATGGAAGAGAGGAGGTATTTCCTCAAACTTTGCCCATAGAGCCTTGGGGCCCTCTATATCCACCTCAGCAAACCCAAACAAGCTGTCTGCTAGGAGAGCCTCCTTAAAGCTAGCTACCCCACAGGCACCGGACCTATGGTGCACTGTCTCCTTACCACATGGCATCTCTTTGGGCATCGTTGACAGGTACGGAGCATTTGCGTCGTAGCCGAGTAGACGTTGCCAGACATGCTCACTCTGGCGGATCGAGTCACACCTGCCTTGTGGTATCTGGTGAACATGATGCTGGGACCTCCAACAACAGCACCCTTCAGCATGTCGTAGGATTCCTTGCTCAGTGAATAGAGGCTAACATCTAGCATGTGCTGAGCGGTTCCACGTAGGAGGTACTGCAGTGACACACCTGGGAGAGACACCGTGTCTTTGAGGATGTCTATTTCTTGTTCTGTATAGAACTCCCGCATCCACACTAGGGCTTCGATGAATGGACTGACGTCCAGGTTGTTGTAGTATCGCAGCCAGTCGGCGAATGTCCGCATTCCATGCTCGCTGAATGTCTGGTTACACTGTTCCCACTCTGATCGCATCAAGATGTAGCCACCCTTGAGCTTAGTTGTCCATGCTGAGTAGTCAGGAATCCCTGGATAGTTGAGCTTCTCATGTGTGTCAAACCATTCATACGGGAACCAGCTCTTCTGCTGTGTACACCCGCAAGCTTTGACCCATAACGCACATGAGACTCCTGGGCCGAGGTAGTTCAGGACCTCGAGAAACCGTATCTCGGGTGTTATGAGGAACATGGTCTGACAGGCCTTCTTGGCGACTTTCACTGTACATGTACTGTCAGTCAGCTCATCGACAAAGTACTTCTTGATGAGGTTCAGGTCATACCTCAGTACAGGCACTTTGTCACACCACTCGTTTATCAGTCGCTGCTGTTGCTTTGGGAGCCTGTCCGTGTCTGTCGGTATGTATTGTACCCTAACCCTTGTCCGGATTGGATATGCTCGCCGCTGGATCACCAGCATGAACTCTCTGATCAGTTCTTTGGGGTCAGGATTTCAGAGGTGAGTGGGCTCACTCATGGCGCCATCTAAGGAGCAGCCAACTGACACGGAGATAGGTATGTGAGTACTCTCGATCGTGAGAGTCTCCGTAGGATGAGTCTTGATACCATATAGGAGTGCTTCGAAGTCGTAAACTATGAAGTGTGGGTATGGGACAGTCCGAACTCGTTTAGGGATGCTTGGACAGCCTTTTCTACAGCACTCCCACTGTACCACAAGTGTGTATCCAGAGGCTCTCAGCTTCTCCTCTCTCAGGACTATCTTGCGGTATCTTTGTTCGGCATCCTCACCTCGCTGGTGTTGTGGACACCCGTGCCAGGGACAGCCATGGAACTGGTAAACGGTGTTGGTGGTCGGATCATAACCATCTGCGGGAGCACCCTCGATCCAACGCTCGCCACCTTGCCCACACTCTACATGGTGTATGTGCACGACTCTGTTTCTCGATTCATACTTGATCCAACGAGTAGCCGCTGAACTGGAGGTTTGGGGCGGATAGAAGGCTTTCTCATACGCAGATTGTGGTACCTCAACCTTGGCGCCAGGACACACGATTTTTGTTTTGCTGCCTGTATGGTGATCCGTGTGGCGTTGAAGATTGCATACCTGTGTAAACCTCTGCTGACAGTGACTGCAGACTAGTGTATGTGGCAGCTTGGAGATGTTCTTGATGTAGAAGGCATGGTGGTCCCACACTCCGATGGTCATGGTGTCACAGTAGTGAGCCGCTTGCCTGATCAAGTGCCAGGTGCCCTCTTCTGTTGGTTCATACACGTGAATCCCGATCTTGGCGAAGAACTCTACCTTGTCCAGCTGCTCCAGCGAGGTCTTGCGAACATCAGGTACTGTCACTGTATTGCCATAGGACTGTGGCAAGCTCTCATGCAGGAGCTGTACTTCTATCAGCTCTCGCTCCACGGTGGACTGCTAGACATCTCCAGAGACACATTTTGTCCCTGTAGGTATCGAGGGCAGACATACTCTTCTTCTGTCGTAGCAAGTCTGGGAGGGGGCTGTCCCAAGCAGAGGTTGGCGGTCGATGACAGCCCTGACCTCAACGTTGATGGATCGAACGAAAGCCCACTTGGTGTTGGGTCGATCGATATTGTCTGTGTCTAGGCAGGCTTGCTCTCTTGCTGCCACCCAGTCCTGAGCTGCTCCTATCGTGGTCAGCCACGGGCTCCCTGGAACATTCTTGTGGAAGAGCATCACCCTACCGTCTTCGATGTGACGGATGGGATAGGTATGGGTGTAGCGGAGGTAGAAGGCGTTCTGGACAGTCTGCTGGAACTTTTGCATGATCTGGTCTGTGACATCTCCTTCTAGACCTCTAAAGAATGTCCAGTGTACTGACCGGCGTCCTCTATCCGCTGTCTCCATTTCGCCAAGACACTTGTCGAGAATGTGTTCGCTATCTCGCCTCATGCTCCGGGCTAAGGGTTCAACCATCGGCCCCCTCATCACTCGCTTAGTGATCCTGCATAGGGGAGGTAAGCGCTCCAGTGGATGGTCCGCCATCCGCCTCGCTACAATCTTGGCTCGCAAGCTAGAAGTCACCTCCTCGTCCAACTGATACAGCTCATGTATCCGCTTCGCTTTCTTGTGCAGATTCCAAGGATCATCTTTGGTAAGCACTGGAAACCTACCCTATATTCATTGCGTGGGACAGTAGCTTCTGCAACTCCTCGGCACGGGCCTGTCCGATCATCTGGAGCAGGTCGGCTTTCTTGACCGTAGAGTAGCCTTTAAGGCTGAATTGCTTTGCAATAGCGCGAAGCTGTGCAACAGTAATCATGGTTTATATCATGGGCATCCAGACCCTAGTATGTGTGGTGCTGGTGATCAGTACCTGTGGAGGGTCCGTCGTGTCGATGTGATAGTGGATGCATATATCCCTGTGGATGCCTGTCTCTAAATGGGCATTCAGACCCTAGGTATCGATGCTGTGTCTAATTGGGTGTTAACGCATAGCAGGTGGGCTAAACTACTATTCTTGACTTTGGCCCAGTCGAGCGTCTGTGGTCTGCAATCATGGGTTTTATGTGACTGTGCGGGTAAAGAGTAATTGTAGACATGGAATCACGTGATCATGTAGTGCCGATCGGCCCGACGGGTACGGGCCGTCCCAGCTAGGCCAGGTATGGGACGACCGCTCCGGGTGCGAGCATGCATGCCCCCTGGATAGGATAATGCCCTATGAGAGAGGTATGGCTAAGTCCGTAAGAACGCGTGGCACGCATGCGCACGCATCAGCCTTCTCGGCGTTCTTGGTACTGGTCAGAACCGGAATGAAGCGAGAATTTCAAAACTGTTTACCATTTAAAAATCGGACCAGAAATGGCCGAGTTATCTACAAATGCTAATAGTGAGATTTGAACCTGTGATTTTAAGTTTGCTAATAACACAAAACGAGGATCCAACGCATTAACTACCTCGAACATGTATGCACTAGTAATTATAGCTGATGAGTTATGTGTTCTCATTGCTCATTATCAGTCCCTCTAGATCTTGACGTCACTTCGAGATAACGTATATATTATAGACTCTAATTGTGTAGTTACCAGTGTGTTATTGATCGGTTTGCTATTATTGCACAACAATTAGTATCATTATTTGTAATCTAATTATCGGTTCTCCGTTGGTTCAGTTGATAACAGCACTGAATTCTAATACACAAACCATGGTTCAAATCTCTCAAAAGTAAAAAGTAAAAAGTAAAAAGATGGTGGTACCAAGTTGACGGTACGAAAAATAGGAGCGAGAGAGAACCACCTAAAGACCCCTGTAGAGATAGAGAGAGAGAGTGAGAGAGAGAGAGAGAGAGAGAGAGAGAGAGAGAGAGAGAGAGAGGCCAGACAGGGCTGGCGATAAAAGTGGGGGTTCTCCAGTTCTCTAGTTTTTGTTGTTGTTTTTTTGTTTCATGACAGTATTACTCTTTACCCATTACCGAGCACGTCAAGACCTTGTCTCTAAATGGGCGTTCAGACACTATACTACCAGGCAGCCGTTCGGCGATCCGTGGTGCCCCCCCCCCCCCCCCCCACCCCGTCTCAACAACCTATGCCCCATGGATTGAGAGGGCGGTGGGGGCCACGGATTGCCGAACGGCAGCCAATTGAGTGAGGTGGTATCATTTTAATTCCGACACTACTACTATTTCGCATCATGTTTATTATCGCAGTACCGCTTCGCTACAGAACGTGTTCGGGAATTCACATCCAGAAATAGTGTAATAAAAGAGGGATTTAATGGCCAAAACGGACGATACAAAAACTATGACCACGCTGACAAAAGGGTGCTTTGTTATGACCGGAAATAGGGACTATAGGCAAGAATTTCCCACTCCATCCTTCCCGCGATCACTGCTATATCCACTCATTCTGGTTGATGATCTGGCAATTCACTGATATCACGGGATAGCCGCTTCATATCTGCGTCGTTGACCTCGTTCAACCCCACAATCACCTGAGCGAGCCACCTGGTGCATGAACATGACCCAACACATTTGAGTTAAACACACATCAAGAGTTGACATATTGTTAATTAAATCCTACAATATTTTAGAAAAACAATCAATAAAGATGAGGTCCTACCACTACAGCTCCCCTTAATGTGTTCAGTGAGAAAGATTTGCAGGCGCAGGTTCAAAATTATTCAACATTATGACCGGATCAAAACATTTTCTGAACTTTGGGGGAATACAAACACATTTTGCTGAGTTCCTCTCACATGCCATTCAAGTTTCAGCAATACAATTAGGACTAATTCTGGCTTGGCATGTTCAAGCAATCTAGAAACATTTTCAGAAAACTCTTATTCTCTTTGGGGAGTAGGGGAGATTACTCTGGCGATAATGGAAGGTGACAGGATATGCATGATACGTAATCTAGCAGCTATAATGTATCGCTGCAATCGGCCTACAACATTTGAGATGAGATTAGCGTCCCTTTAAGCCACGAGGAGAATTGCCAGTTCGAACCTACCAAATTGAACGGCTGCTGATAAGACAGTGTCTACCTTAATAGCGTTAGTTCATTCAGGTTTCCACACCCGGCCATAGCCTCACCAGTGTCGTGGCCTGTGACTGAATGCAATTTAGTGAGTGCATGTAAGCTGTACATACGTCAATACAAATGGCAGAGGCAAGCTTAGTTACATCAACATGTCTAGTCCGGTTCTGTCTCGTACGATTGCTTTACAAAGGAACTGATATTGTTCTAGTACTGTGTGCCAAGATCAGCGTCAGAACAGTTGTATCCGGAGTCATGACGATTGAGTTGATGTCATCATTTGCTACACGATCAGAATGCAAAACAACATGCACGTCTGCTTCTTCTTGATTTGTTTTGAATACATACACCGACATCTTTTCACAAGAGGGTGATCCGATCTGTCTCACAAATATATGACGTCATAATCAATTATGGCATGCAGGCTGATGTTGCAATCCGCCAAGTGAATTAATTGTATGTTTTTGATGAATTTACAATTTCATAAACAACTGCATATTTTGAAACTAATTCGACTGTGAGTTGTTGCTGCCATAAGCAGCAACACTCCAAGTCAAATGGCAGGAACAGCTCCCCTTAAAATTCCTTTCAAGATGTTCAATAACGTACCCGTATAGTCACCTTGAAATTGGGAATTCAGGTTCAAAGTATATAACTATCCAAACACGCGCAGAATGTTGGCGGCGCTTAGCTAGAAATGTGTTCAGCACTCTGCTAGAAATGGGTGCAGCATAGCTAGAAATGAACACAGCATATCGAGAAATGGGCGCGGCATAGCTAGAAACGGGTGCGGCATAACTAGAAATGGGTGCAGTATAGCTAGAAAAGGGTGCAGCGTAGCTAGAAATGGATACAGCATAGCTAGAAATGGGTACATCATAGCTAGAGATGGGTGCAGCATAGTTAGACATGGGTTCAGCATAGCGAGTACTGGAAACATCATAACAAGAAATGGGTGCATCATTGCTTGAAATGGATACAGGGTAGCTAGAATTGGATCACTCTATTTGTAGCAATCGCTTTTACTCACACACGATGTAGAGTATTGTACCTTTAAGTTTATAGCTGATTATCCCGCTTTTCCATTCACTCCAACATAAACAATATGCTTATTTTTTGGTAACACAACACGATCGCCACTGTTGGACTCTCTTATCTTCCAAAATATTCTTGCATCTGTTCTCATTTCTTCCACTGGTTTTGATGGACATGTCTAGTTCACCTAACTAGGTTCATACTGCAATACACATTTTTGTAATTATTTCGAGCATGCATGAAAGTAGAATCACCAAACTTGACACACGTAATCATATGGATACTGGCTAGAACACGTTAAAGATTCAGAGGAAAAGGTCAAGTATTCCGGTCATGCAGAGGCTCGTTAACCATCTAGTTAGGAGTAGCCCTGCTTTTCTCATCTTTGGATGTATTGCATTCGCCATCAACTTTTGATTGAGCCCTTAAGAAATCCGGTGCACTATCTATTGGGACACTCACAGTTGCTGACGGATTGACTAGATCGGCCGTAGTGTTACTGAAAGGAGTTGGTAACAGACCTTTCCACATGTATCCACCGATCAGCTGACGTCATATGGCGTCATAATGACCTACGTGATATATATGATGACGTCATAATCATTACGCCATTAATGATTCGATATAGTCCGTCTTTAGCGCTAAATAGTCCGACACGTTGAACGAATTGTATGTATTTACTATTTAATACACATTCTTAAAAGCAACAGCGCCCAGTTAAATTAGTTTCGAAATAGTCAACAGCTTACATGCATAGTTCTCTGGAAATTGATAATCAGGAAGTTCAGAGATCGATCGGTCCCAACACGGACGTGGTGTGGTTTGTGCTTAGATTTAGATGGGTAGGTATGGGTAAAAGTGGAATGCTCGAGTTATTTTCAAGCATATCCAATGCCTGGTCTAATGCATGTATAATGCAGATGATACACATTCCGCGCCAATACAGATCCGTTATTGGCTTCATAGCTGAGTGGCTGAAAGAGCCTTTCATAACAGAAAATACTTCCCAACGTGCCTCTTTCATGCACTTCTGTTTGCTGCAGTAGGGTTATACTTCTGCCTAGCTTTTTGCTGGTGCTCGAGCATGTTGTTCCACCTTGTGCCCTGAGTACATCCGTATCTACGATTTCGTCAAGTATTTGGTCCATTTTAAGTTCCTATCTGGAAAACCACCAGCACACAGTTATCTGTGTACGTCTAAAGTGATTGTCTGGCAAACTCATCATTTGAGGAAATTAGCAGGGAAGGTAACGTGCATAGTTAGTTCTATCATATGCAAAACACCAAGGAATAATTTCCCGAATCGTTGCAAGGTCACGTTGCCTTCCCGAGATGCTCACAGCAGGTTAGGCGTAACATATGGCTGAAGGCTTTCTGAGATATGTTCTCTCATAAAGCTGCGATTACGGTCATTAGATCGTCTAATGAACTGCTTGCTTCTTGGTAGCTTTCTTGGGCAGAAGTGAGCAACTACATTTATAGGCAATATCAGGAACGCTTCACGCACCCGCTTATGAACTCGCACAGCGCAGTTCTAGCTAGCTCCCTTGATGACTGTGCCCACACTGGGAGGATTCTTGTATCCATACACAAATCCCGGATTCCAGATCTCTTTCCATCAATGGCAAACACCATAAACCTGTGTGAAAGTTCGTTATTCACCCTACTATAAAATCGAATTTCAACCACCACCACCACCACACCCAGCTGTCCACTATGTCTTAAAACGTGCCCAAAATATTTCCCGAAATGCTGTCTCACTTTAGTAGATTACATTTAACAAAAGACAATCATCTAACGAAAATTTGAGAAAAAAATGAAACCAGCAAATTTTGTCACGTGCTATTTATTTTATATAAAAATAATAATTAAGAGCTATGTTATTACTATACCAAATTATTCAGACAATATGCTTCATAGATTCACGCATATTCTACATTCGTTTTTTATAATTTCAATTTTCAAATGCCTATCGCATAGAAAATAAACAAGACATATTTTGATATGGCGTTTATTCCTCAAAATGCTACCGATATTCACTATGGGTCACATATTATCTGCACCATGTAAATATTCTGATGAGATTAGTATGACTTTAAAATGTAAATTCATTAAAACATATACTTCGAATAGTTTCGTAAGGGATATTTCTACATCGTGAATGACTTATACCACTTTGGTTTTGCGGTCACCTGACAGGTGACGTAGTTTGATCACGACCTCAGATAATTTAGTCACAGATCGGGTCCCATCATTTACAAAGCTGATAGCGGTTGACGTTATGATTGCTGCTTGATCTATGTTTTATCTGTATATGAATTTCATATAGGGAGTAGTGAAAGCGCACTGGATATGATTGGAGCCAGATGGTCGTGGAACTTAGCACCAAGAGAAGGTAATGTTTCCATCTGCGGTTTCCTGGTATATTTTTTAAGGATAATGATTATTAGGTAGCGATGGTGGGGTTTTATGACCTTAGTCAGATATTTGGAAATACGCAATACACCTGTCACGTCATGATAATACCATAGCCGTTGTGTCATCGTCGTTCGGCCTTAGCCACGGCAGGTGATCACGAACGAGAATTAGATTTTAATAATAATCGTCAGATATAAAAGCTTCTTATCATTTTCTAAGAAGAAAAGCAATTGGACACATTCTGCTAACCTATATTAATACAAACACCATTTGGATATGATTAGCGGCATTAATTGGCACCTTCTGATCTATACATGTAAGTCTGGACTGTCCATAATAAATACCTCCTGCCCAAACCATGAAACCTGGAGTGAAACAGTCACTCTTAGCAAACTTCACCTCATTCATATCAATTTGTCCTTTGTTAACATAGCAGGCTCCTTTCTCGTTAACGTTCACATAGGTCAATTTCGACATCTAACCATAGTTAGCTATAGCTATAGCTATAGCTAACTAGATTCTCAGTCTAACTTCAAATAGTTAACTAGCTAGTCAACTATAGTTGACCGAGCACCAGTACTCGGTTCCGATGGGTAATGCGATATTTGCGTAAATTTCAAAATGGCGGACACCGATCGCTTGTCACGAATAAATGCATATAACAGTGTAAATATTTCAATAAATAACTTAGGTTCGATGAAATTATGCTTTCCCATTGTATGTCAATGTTCCCAATCCCATATTCCTTCCCACTTTATGTCATATAGACGCCTTTTGACGTCTTAGCTGACAAAAATAACCCATTTTCATATACCATCAAAACAGACGACAGAAAGGGTTAATGGTACCCGGCTCCAAATTTTCTGCAATAGTAATTCAATGTGGAACCGAGTACCAACGAACTATAGTTAACTATTTAGCGTCCGACTGGCATAGCAACAACGCATGTTCATTAAACCAGCAAACTGACCATAGTTAGCGAGTCGAACTTGATCCTAGATAGGCATATTCTCGTCTGCACAGGTGAAATATGATTTCAGTTCTTACACACACATATAGCTTCAGATACTCACCCAGCCGTATTGCTTCCTATCCACAAGCTGCTGTTGCGAGGGTTTTACATGTATGAACAAAACATACCGCTCCCTCACCCCACCGCCCCCCCCCCTTCTTCGCCTTGATAATACTGTTTATCACGTTATATATAGATAGCATCTAAACGAATCCCTAATATATTTCATGTTGTGTCAGCGGTGTGACCCGTGCAATCATAATCTTCAGCTTTTCTATCACTTGTTTAGTGCTATATTTCTTCATCTTTTACTTTACAAATGATCCATGGTTTTTTGGTGTGTTTAATTAGCAATTTAAAAAAAACACCTGAATTGTCAACACAGATATAGAATACATAAATAATCAACAAACAAATTCAACAGTTAGCTGGTTATGCCCATAACAGAGTGTTCTCTAAAGCACCGACATATAATGGTATCCCTATAGACAGCTACCTGCCTAAACTTTATAATGAACGATGAAATAAAGTCTACACAATAAAAATGCAACAATGAAGAGGTGTTCCCTCGAAAGAATATGTTGAGGAACGTTTAACTATACACTCCTACATTGTTGCAAGTTACTTACATCTACCCATGCATTGCAAAGAATTAATAAACTGTCTCTGTTTCGTTTCACAACCTTAACACGCTGCTACATATATATTACACATGAAAACGAACAACAAGAACATTAGTTGTTTCAGCATTGTCGTTCTTCCTTTGGACGCTCACATTGTCCAGCGCATCACTTCACTAAGTTCTGTGCAGACAAGTACGCTTTTGAAGCATTTGCATCGCCTCGTACTACATTCTTTCAGTCAACCGCATTTGATAAGCTCCAGTGCACTTTGTGAAGCTTGGGGAAGTGTCGTCCACAGGAAAAGGTCCCATCCTCTGATTTTACCCACCCCATACATCGATCTTCGATAAGTTGCTTTCAGTGGTAACAAGTGTCCCCAAACATAACCACCTTGATATGTAGCTGGGAGAACGTGCTGTATGGATGATGCATGTGATGGTGAGAGGCTTTCCATTGCGCGGGCTTTCTTGGTGATCAGATATTTCCGCATCACCTTGTGCAAGTGCTAGTCCTGTTATACAGACTAATTACAAACATGGCCTCAAAACCGGGATCTCTTTGATAATCTGGCAATGCCCTCATGTGTTCAAAGATATTACGTTACAGTTGGAAAAATATTCCAAGTATCCAGCGCACTTATATTCCCATGCTTGTAAAATGAAGAAATGGTATGACATCATCTGAATCCATGAATGATTGGAAATGCCTTTGCTCTATTTATACCAATAGCCTCCTTGTGAACTCTTTTGACAGCATCAGCAACATGGACCTCGTGTCTGCTTCTTCATGTGAACAGCGACTTAAGAGGTGTAAGCGAAAATAACTCTTCACATGGGCCTGACGCATTGGCTTTTCCCCCATTTTTCTCTGGTACCCGATTTAAGGCTACCTGCTACACAGGAGTCCCAGACGATATCAATACACTTAGCTGTATACCGCTTCGAAACTATATGTCTTGAAAATGTCAACTGCATGCTGTAAAAATGTGCATGCTCCAGGTGGATTCAGCATCTGTACAATTGCAGTTCCGGCAAGACGTATGGCAGTTACATCTGGGCGTCCGCTAATTGGTGCAACAGCTTTATCAAAGCATTGACGAAGTTATGTTTTTGACGGGTGAACGTGGTACTATTATCTGATATAGGCGGTGGGTATGCTTGGTTTTCATGTTTCAAAGACTCATCAATATCATCTCCGCGTGTCTGGTAACCAATGTAGAGCCTTGAAAATAATGCACAGTCAGATTTCTCTGCAGTCAGTTGGTTTGTGTGACAGAGACATTTTTAGAACCAAACAATGACAACTTGTTCTTGGATATCGTCGCATGGAGATTTCCTTCTTTCCAACAACTGCTCCTTAACAAACAGATCATACTGTTTCTGATCATCACATTTGACTCCTTCTACTGGTTTAAGAACTGATGGATCAGCAATTTCTTTCGTACCAAGTGATATAAGATCAGCACTTCCTTCTCGAAAAGAATTCCCAAGTTCTTTTATAGATGAGCAAGCTCAGCCACGTCTTTTGGACTGCAGAATGATGGCTGCTCGTGGTGTCCTGTCTCGTATGATCCACAAGACATATAGAATTTCTCGAATTCACTAATTACTCTGGCGATCTCAGGCCCAACCAACATGCATCTTCGGAGAACATCCGGATTCTCTATTAATCCGACTGGCCCGCTATCGCCTTTTGCATAGGTATTATTTTGCTCAAGAGCACTGTAAGTTGCAATAGCAGAAACCAAACGAGCAGTTTTCTTAACTGTGAACTGTCCAGACGTGAGATCCCTTATGATATCGGGATGCTGTTGTTCCAATTTCCTCACATTTCTAATGTGTACAGATAAGTAACGTGAGTAGTGCATGTGGTCTAACCAAACAAATCCAAGGCACTAATTGCGTCAGTGATACACTATAAAGACTAAAGTTCGAGGTTCGGAGCCAGCAAATGAGCATAAGATGATAAGCTGAAACCTTAATATAAGGCACCAGTACTTAAACTGAGGACAGTTCTCCTTTCTGTTTGATCACCAGGTATCAACGTCCTCTAGAACATCATCAGTAGCTTCCAAATAGGTTTTGTATGCCCGTCTGTGTAATTTATAAATATTGACAGCTGTAACACTGGGAGCATGTCCTGTACGGGTTATATCGTTTGCTTTCAGCTAGGAATCGGCAGTGTCATTTGTGACCACGCCTGCATGAACAAACGGATCTGTTCACCCACAAGCACCCAACCAGTTGCATAATGCTTTGAAAGCTGCCTGCCATCTCGATATGTAATCCTCCTAACATGACAACAAAGCGACGTTCGCCAAACTGATCAGGCCCATTCCATTGCACTGTTTTCACAACAACATAGATGTGTTGATCAAATGTAATAACTGGCATCTGCCCTGTGTGAAGGAGTTGAACAGCTTCCTTGATGATTACCATGGAACGTCTGATCATTGCAGATGAGTGTTATAGCTAGGGGGCAAATAGCTATATCTGTGTCCATCTCTTTGTTTGCTGGAGGTACGGTATCAACAGTTTTCTTTGTGGATGTTGTCTCGATCACCACGATGCCCCGCTTCTCTGAATCTGGATGTTAGAATAATGGAATTCCAGTTCCATGGAATGGCCCGGAGGCGGTAGTAGAAGTAGGACTGTAATCCATGTTGCCAACAGCTACTGATGTAAAAAGGTCAAAACGAAAGTGTGCGGAGCATACAACTGGATCCTCTTCAAACCGCTTACAAACACAATTTGCCAGACCTGCAGACATAAGATAAGCACATTCCCAATTTAAATAGTTTTTCTATGAGTTCTTTTCTCCGTGTGCGCGTGTGAAGGAGGATATTCTAGTTTGCCACATGTTGATATGTCGTGTATATATATAGTTTGAAAGGTAATGGTACGTTCTCTTTGCTCTGACATATATTAGTCACATACATATATTCCCCTTGCATTAGACATGTTTTAAATCGAGTATTCTCCATATTATTTCCATTTCCATACATAGCTTTTTTGTTTCCCCAACTTTGGTGATTATATCATCAATACCACACTCCTAGTGTTAGTTTTGCCTATGCCGCTCCACTATTCGTTTTATTTTGTTTTAGAAAAGTGTTGGTTTCTTCCTGAGCTGTACTGTATGTCTGTAACATAAACGACTCTGTCATACCAATAACAATATAATGGAATTAGAAGCTCCCTCGCTTAAACCAATTTTATAGGGCTATCATATAGAACTGGTCGTATTTATATTACTGGCACAGTCAATGGCGTTCCCGCGGTGTCCTATTGATATATGCATCTCCATTGTTCTATAGAGGGATGTGACAGTACTCACAATGGTTTCAGAAATAGGTCCTTACACATGTGTATGAATACAAAGTGGGACTATGTGTATTTAGATTGAACGCGGGATGTTGTTCTACACTCTATCCAGCTTAGTCAATGCAGCGGGATCAAAACATCGCTCTTCAAATAAACTCATTTCGCTTGCACAATGTGTTAGCTAGAATGTGGCTTGTGGCATAACTCAATTAAGATGATTAAGCACGAGAATTCCGGTCACGTAATTAATACAGTACGGCTCAGAAATGGCTGATGCTGATTTGAAAACTGGTGAATATATTGACCTAACTTGATTGTCCGTCATTAGCAATGATGAATAATCAAATTAGGTACAAAATATTCAACAATAAGACTAGATTTGTTACATCGTGTTCCAAATTGTATTAACTAACTAATTTGATTGGGGTTGAGTGATGCTGGTGGTCGTGGTTCCCGCGTCTAGGTGTCCTATAGTGGACAATTTTGACATCTAGACCCTCCCAGAGGGCATCTGCTACAATAAATACGGACACTCAGTTGGCGCTTGAATTATTATATTTTACCCATTTTCCCTAGATAACCATATACGATCTGACACGAGGTCCCAATTCATATCACTATCATCAGGCGAATCGAACGGTATCACATTGTACAAGCTTTATTAAAGGTTGTGGAGAGGATTAATCAACCAGTTTTCTGTAGCATCAATCGTGCCACGATGCGGTGTGTCGCACGGTCTAGGTTGGATTTTTTATTTTCGTAATCTAGTCTTAAGAATCAGTATGAGTGCTCGAATGGAATTGTATTAAGGCTTACGATTGATCGGCGTGAGGTCAGCAAGTTAACTGTGTTTTGGACAGACAATCAAATTCACCCGCCTATGTCTACATAAGTTATTTTCTAGCTTATATATGCATAGGTAAGCAGGCATGTAAGCGAGCAGGCATGTAAACGAGCAGGCATGTAAGTGAGCAGGCAGGCATGCATGCAGGCAGGCAGGCAGGCAGGCAGGCAGGCAGGCGGGCAGGCGGGCAGGCATGCATGCATGCAGGCAGGCAGGCAGGCAGACGGGAAGGCAGGCAGGCATGCATGCAGGTAAACAACAAGCCAGCAAGAAAGACAAACATTCATGCATGCATGCAGGCAGGCAGGCAGGCAGGCAGGCAGGCAGGCAGGCAGGCAGGCAGGCAGGCAGGCAGGCAGGCAGGCAGGCAGGCAGGCAGGCAGGCAGGCAGGCAGGCAGGCAGGCAGGCAGACAGGCAGGTAGGCAGGCAGGCAGGCATGCAGGCAGAATGGCAGGCATGGAGACCAGCCAACCGACCAACTGACCAAATGACCGACCGATGGACCGACGGACCGACCGACCGACCGACCGACCGACCGACCGACCGACCGACCGACCGACCGACCGACAGACAGACAGACAGACAGACAGAGAGACAGACAGGCAGGCAGGCAGGCAGGCAGGCAGGCAGGCAGGCAGACAGACAGACAGACAGACAGACAGGCAGACAGGCAGACAGGCAGACAGGCAGACAGGCAGACAGGCAGACAGAGAGAGCGATCAACCGACCGACTGACCGACTGACCGACTGACCGACTGACCGACCGACCGACCGACCGACCGACAGACCGACCGACCGACCGACCGACAGACAGACAGACAGACAGACAGACATAGCGATCGACCGACTGACCGACCGACCGACCGTCTGACCGACAGACAGACAGACGGGTAAACAGCAAGCCAGCAAGACAGACAAATATGTAAGAAGGCAGGCGGGCAGGCAGGCAGGCAGACTGACCGACCGACCGACCGACCGACCGACCGACCGACCGACCGACCGACCGACCGACCGACTGACCGCCCGACCGACCGACCGGCCGACCGGCCGACCGACCGACCGACTGACCAACCATTATTTCAAAATATTCAACAGCTGAAGTTACCTGAAGTTCCCAACACGGACAAAGAGTGGGTGAGGCTTAGCTAGAGATGGGCGGGGCTTAGCCAAAGCTAGATTCCTCCATTGGCAGAATCTAAATGGCAAGGTAACGATGCAGGGGGTCTTTTTAATACAGCTCAGATTTAAATTAGTTTTAAAATGTTCAACAGAATGCTTATAAAATTGAGGATTCATAAAAAATATACAATCAGTACACTTTCTTGGCGGAGTTTTACGATTTTCGTGACGGAACTATGTCATGTTGATTGTGACACCACCTAACAGGTGCTCTATTTGATTATGACGCCAGATACATGAAACAGAACGGATCCTTCCATTGAATGAAACAGGCGACTGAGTCCGGCCCGCTGTAGATGACACATATTTTTTCTGTTATTCCATATATTCCGAGGATGAAAGGAGCATTTTAAATTACTGAAACTATTAAGAAGACAAGTTGGTTCTTTCATTAGCCTAAATAACGGCATGTTAAAGAGCAATGCAAACGTTTGATACGGAGTACAGAGAATATACGATTCTATTATATGTAGATACTGAACCTTTCCAGTTTATCCATCACTCATATGAGGTCATAACCAACTACGTGACGGGTAGGATGACGTCATAATCAAGGATGTCTTTAATGGCGTAGATAAGTTCGTTACGAACGATTAATTGGTGTCGGACCAAGCGTTGTTGTACGAATTGTAAGTCTTTTCTATTTAATAAACACTCTGTTGACTTTTTTTGGAACTACTCTGACTGGGCGCTGTTGCTGCAACAGAAACAGCACACAGTCAAATTAGTTTCAAAATACTCAACAGCTTAGCTGTATATATTTCTGGAAATTGAGAGTCAGAGAGTACAGGGATTGATCGATCCCAACACGGGCGAAGTGTGGGTGGATCCTAACTAGAAATAGGCGGGCGTAACTAAAACTATATTCCTTCATTCTACAATCACTGTTCTAATTATTAAATTATTAAATCCAGCATCTTAGGTTAGCTTTTCAGATGATATAATATGCCACCTATAACTATTGATACATTCCTCTAGTCTCTAACAGTTGCCATTATTTACTTTTCAAGCAATCAGAATAAAATGTGGTTGTCTGCTTCGGTTAATGTGAAAGCTGCAGTGTGGCAATGGTTTGCAAGAGTAAATATACAGATACGTTGTTAAATATTTTGAAACTGATTTGTCTGGAAGCTGTAGCTTCCTTTGGCAGCAGCAACCACGATTACATGATACAAATATTTTGTATCGCCACCTCATGTCCCACCCAGCTCTAGATAAGCTCCGTCCACGCTGTAATCGTGTTGCGATCGCTTGAATCCTGGACTCCCTGAATCTCAATTCCAGAAAACTATACAGGCAAGCTTTTGAATATTATGGCACTAACTTTACTAGGTGCTGCAACAACAGCCAGTCAGATTAGTTTCAAAATATTCAACAGATTGACTATTAAGTAGTAAAGACATCGTAAAGACCTACAATTCGAACAACTGTCGGATTTTTAAAGTTCATGACAGATTTGTGATTGCGAAATCAGCCTAAAGATGACGCAATTGTTTATGACGTCATATAACTTTGTGGCAGGTTGTATTAATCAATTGTGATACAGATACATGAGTGTGCTGGCAGGTGAATGATAGACGAAAGATATGGGATCAATCTAGCACAGTATATCAGTACAATCCGAGATTAGTATCCTTTTAAGTAATGCATCTGGACATCAATCGTTGACCGAATAAATAAAATGATCACGAATTTCGCTTGTTACATTAAGCGTGATTATATCCCAGATGCTGGCTGACTATTGATTAAGCTTCCATTAATCTCGTGCGGAATGTCTAGTTTATTTGAAAGCTGATAGGATAGCGACGCCGTACTATTGATCGATTACTACTGGGGCAAATTTTTGTCAATATACCAATTGGCTCAGTTAATCCGCCTGTCTGTTTGACTGTCGGCGTCCACTCTCAGTTAAGGTTTTTGGTTTAGTTCCACGTGTCGTCGTCTATCTCAGGAATGGTTCCCCTAATTAAGATTAAGCTTGGACACATGCTTTCCTATGTCAAATGGATGGAGCACAGTGGTATTGAGGTCATGAGGTCAAAGGTCAAGGTCGCAGTGCTATTGGTATGTAACTCTATCTTTGCGGTTAAGTTTTGGTTTAGCTCAAAATATCGACTTATATCGCGGGATTGGTTCACCGTGTTGGACCTAAGCATGCACACATATCTCTGTATCAAGGGCGTGGAGCACAATAATAGTGAGGTCAAAAGTCAATGCCAGTGAAACATTAGCATGCAACTATATTGTTTCCGATTTAGCTTAAAATATCACGTTATATCTCATGATATGTTCACATATTTTAAGTCAAACCAAAGACTTAACTGAAATACATTTTTATACACATGTCATAGTGACCTCAACATTTGATCTCATGATCTGAATAGCATTGTCCTCCATTCCCTCTAATATAAGGAAGCATGCGTCCAAATTTAGTACCAATACGGTGAACCAATCCTGAGAAATAAGTAAAACCAAATATTTAACCGTCATTGACAGAGAGTGACACAGACAGCGGACGGACGGACGGACGAGCGGACGGACGGACGGACGGACGGACGGACGGACCGATCGACCGACAGACCGACAGGCAGGCAGGCAGGCGGGTAGACAGGTAGGCAGGAAGGTAGACAGGCAGACCCAATCGCTAGAGTTTTCAACAACAAGGAGTGTGTAGCTCACAAGAAAGTGTAGTTTTGTGCCCAATTTCTAACGTACATGCATACGGATTACTCTACCGGCCCATGACCTATGCTACTAGTACTCTTGATTCGCTTATCATGGGTGCTTAGCTTTAATAGCATACGCATTCCAGGAATTTCCATTGGTATATGTATATCGCTAAGGTTGTAGTTGTTTGAGACCAGCAATCTACCAGTGCTTTCAAATCTGTGATGCCGATACTCTAAGTAACATTAGTATGGCTGGCTGGCTCCATTATTGTTGCCCATGGGGTTATTGGGCAGTTGCCATGAACTGTGGCACGAAGGTAAAGGTATGTCGTTTATGGGTTGAAGACATTGACTGAACATTAATTTTGTTATTACGCATGCACTGCTGCATACCAATATCTAAACAACAACTAATATCGATATTGACTTATTAATCTTATTAATTGTACATTGATCGAGCCCATTGCATTCCCTTATCGAGCTTTGTGTAAGCACTAAAGACCCATTGATACACATATGACTATATTACAGATAAATGTTGGCCTTGTATTCAAGCATGCGTGCTTAAATATCGTTGGGTCGTAGTGCGCTTCACCGTGATCCAATCATATTGGATTTGTGGCATTGGCGTCCATCCCCTGGCAAATTGACATGCCCATCATGTTGAGGGGATAGCATGGTCCTAGTCTATCTGTTCTTCTAATAATTGCAAGTGTCCACATTCACATGCGCACTCTTCTGTGCCGGGATATCGGTAGCGTATGTCCTGCAGTTCCCAGAAAAACTGCTACTACTACTGCTACTGCTACTAACTACTGCTGCTAGTTGTAGTGCAACTGCTACTTCTGCTGTTATTGCTACTTCTACTGTTATTGCTACTGCTACTGCTACTGCTATTGCTACTGCTACTGCTACTGCTACTGCTACTGCTACTGCTACTGCTACTGCTGCTACTGCTACAACAACTACTACTACTACTACTACTACTACTACTACTACTACTACTACTACTAGTGTATTATGACAATCTTAATAGCCATTTAATATATAAATTCCTACTTTGCGAGCGATCTGACACATGTAGAATAAGTTTGGTGATTTGTACCAAACAGTGTGGTTATGTAGTGGAGAGGACACATTTGTCACACTTATCAAGCTTTTGACATGGCTCTAGAAACAAGATTAATTATAATGCAATACTATTGTGTTACATTTCTAGAAAAACACTGACACTAATAAAAAAAAAAGCAAAGAGGCAAAGAGGTAAGACAAACATTTAGAATTGAACATTTAATTTGGTAGTCATAGATTTTGGAAAAAAACCTCTACACCTTAGTAGTTCTAGTAATGATCTCAATAAATATCTATTGCTGAATATAAAAATAAATATTACAGTAGTCCTGATGCAGAGAGTCCCCCTTAGCATATAGTCGGCGCATAGTTGGCAAAATGACTAATGGAGAAATGGAAAAGCAAGTTTTAGCTATGCCCCGCCATCATTAGATAAGACCCAACCACGATTTGCCCCTGCTGGGATCAATCAATCGATGCAATCTCTGGGTCTCAATTTCCAGAAAACTATGCACATAAGCTGTTGAATATTTTGAAACTAATTTGACTGGATTTAGTTTCAAAATATTCAACATAATTTTTATTAAATCGTAACGACATATAAGTCGTACAACAATGGTTATTCCGTCATCAAGTAAGTGTTCGTGACGATGCCATTCATGACGTAATTGATTATGACGTAATCCTACATGCCACCTAGTTAATTATGATGCCATAGGATTGATGGATAAACTGGAATCCTCCATTGACTATTGTTCTTTTAAGAAATGTGCCGCTTTAGTTTCAGTTTCTAAGGGCATGCGATATATCCAGACAAAGCATTAGGATGAGTTACAGACATAGTTATAAGACAGTCTAACTGTAATGCACTTGCTGTTAACACTCTAGGACTGTATCCTTTTCAGCACAGTCCAGTCTAGAAATGGTGCGTACTTTATCTACTGAAACACACACACACACACACCTGCTGCATCACCACTATACGAATTTAAAGGTGCATATTCACACCAGAATGCTAGAAAATAAATTTGTTAAAATTGTATACTTTGAAAGGCGTAAATTGTGAGTCTCGATGTATTGAAACGAAATTAATCTTACCATATGATGATTTCATTCTATATAAATCAATATAATGTTTTATGTTGCGAAATTGAAATAGAGGCACGGGTCCCTAATTAAAAGTCACAGTTTAAAAAATTATATTAATTTATACGTACTGAAATTATCATATGCTAAGATTTATTTCGCTTCATTACATCTAAGTCGACAGTTTAAGCATCTAAATGTATACAATTTAAAAAAAGTTATTTCCAGTCATTTTGTTGAGAATATGCACTTTTAATCTTTTAAACTGCGTTCTCATCTTCTGTGCCGGTCTGTTTACTGTATTGAGTTTATTCCAATAATATGGACCGTAATGTGCAAGACTGCCCATGTATCTCATTTTATTACATCTTGCTATGCGTGCCAAGTTTGTATGGACCTTACTAACCATGCATGCATTGTTGTCAGGATACTTGTAGTGTTATGCAATCTTGTGCCAAGTTCTCAATTCACCTTTCCAGAGTACTCACCCATCATATGACGTCATAATGAACTGCGTGATGTGCACAATGACATCATAATGAATGACGTCATGAATGATGTCGATAAGTACGTCACGAACGCATATTTGAAGACGGTTTATGCGTTGTTGTACAAATTGTTTGCTTTTACTATTTAATAAATATTCTGTTGAATATTTTGAAACTAATTTGACTGGGCGCTGTTGCTGCCTATGGCAGCAACAGCACCCAGTCTAATTAGTTACAAAATATCCAACAGCTTCCCTGTATAGTTTTCAGGAAATTGATAGCTAGGGCATTCGGGGATCGATCAATCCATACACGGCGAGGTGTGGGTGGAGCTTAGCTAGTGATGGGCGGGGCATAGCTAAAAATGGAACGGTCCATTGCATTGTATACAATTGTGATATAGTATAACCTCCACATTCTTTAAAAAAGTGCCTGCCAGCACGATTGTCATGGCTTGTCTAACATAATCCGATCAACACCTTTGTGGTGCTTTATTAGTCTAAATTAGGTTTGCGCGATTTCTGCTTTGAGTGATCACGATCGATTATTTACAAATAATTGTCGTTACTCGATTAATCAGCTTGGGTACAAATTACCGAGACAAAAGAGCAAAAGGATATCAATGATGAAAACTGCAAGCGTGTTTAGATAAGTTCATTTGCTGGGCAAGAGTAGCCCTTTTTTGAAAATGTATCACTGGAATGGCTGGCTCGATTCTCGAGCCGGTCATTCCAGTGATACTTTTTCAAAAATAGCCTTCTCTTGCCCTGCACATGGACATACATTCACCGAGCAAAATGTAAATTTTCATGACCGATCTCATTAAAAAGTAATTACAAGTTTGGAATTGAAATATTTTAGTCAATAGAAAGTATTCAAGATTATTCGATTATATAATATTTAATCATATAAATTCACGATTTAAAAAATAATCGCGATTTTCGATTTAATCACGTAATCGCGCAAGCCTAGTCTAAATGTGGTCTCATTATTTACATCCCCACACCCATACTAATAAAATGATCAATAAGAGGTCAATCTAATATTCCTAATAATATTTCGTGATTAGTGCGCTTGATTTATCGATGGTTTATTCCAAGTTCTATGTCACGATCCTCGAATGAGCTTAGATTTTGTCTTTTTCTTATTGAAATATGTGTTGACTACATTTATTGACATTTGAGATGCGCGGCACAAGCCGCTAAGTGGTTTCAGCAAGTGCTAATGCATGGCTGTATGGCGTGCACTGTCGACGCTCACAGTGAGAATAGAATTTAACTGGATGCGTGTCAAAAGTCAGATTGGAAGTAATTAGTTCGTTCTCAGGTTCAGGGTATCTGGCATGTTCTTGCATTATGCTAGTTAAGCAACCCGATCCGGATATTCAAATTCGACTGGACAATGGGCGCACCAGAGGCTCTTCACGTGCATGAATGTCACAAGGGAGCGCGCGCAATAGTTCCATGGGGTGCAGATTTATCGTTATCTGCTTTTCCGATAGAAGACAAAGTTTGAACACTTACAATAAAGGGCAGCCATAGATCATACCTTTCAGAGGACACACATGGCACAACTCAATCGGAAAGCAAACACGGGACTTGACATTTCCGAAAGATACACACATTTAATCCTCCACAGAAGCAAATCTACAATTAATTATAGATATGACAGAGAAGCGCTTTCTCTTAGATGCTTATATTGGCAGAATCAAGCATAGCAAGAAGAGCGCATACGTACACACATTAAAGGCCCCTTCATAT
>JAVVLW010002958.1:0-50000 GCA_034401795.1 Chaetoderma sp. LZ-2023a
AGACATATTAACGATTTTCTGAGTTCTTTCCAATTGGATTGTTTCATAAAAAATAATGTCTCCCTAAATTGAAAACTCATATGAGTTTCACGAAAAACAACAAATAATAAAAAATATGTGTGACGAAGTCGGAATTTAGGTATAAAAATTAGTATGTACTAATAGTACACCGGGACCATTATATCGCAGCAAGAATAATGAATTGTTATTTATTTATATCTCGGATGTCATGCATCTTTAATAATAAAAAATATTGAAAGCAATGCAATATGTAGTGTGCTGTGATCATAGATGAATTCAGCAAGGTAATGTTTAGATGTTTATTTATTACTAATTAATGATTTCAAAAGTGTCCAAATTCCTTTGATAGTATTCTTGCACTTACTTAATACTTCAGCATAATGATCTTAAGCTTCATCGAGGCTTTATAAATTGTATATAAATTGATTGGTTGTTAATAAATGTACTTGACATTTTAGTTAATTTTAAACACCTAACTATGGAGGAGAAAGATGACACCTTCACGCCGGTCTCCTCCGTAAGTACCAACTTTGTTGGGAAACTAAGTCATCAAGGATTTCGGGCTGACATCCGCATATAGAGGTAACTCTGATTATGTCCACCTTTCTTCAAACAAGAAACTGTGCTCGACATCCTCGGACGACGCAATCTTCTCAGGAGCTTACCATAGCTACGTGGAATGTACGTGGTCAGAGTGCAACATCAAAGAGGCAAACCTTAGGTGCAGACTATGAACAGCATAACATCGATATTGCATGCATTCAAGAGACTAAAGTAGCTAAACAATCAGAGCAGCACCTACAGACAGGCCATAAGCTAGTGCTCATGGAGCAAAAACAGGCCACATACCGATGCTTAGGCTTCGTAATGCGACCAGGGGTCTTGGATCATGCCATTAGTTTTGGATCGCGTTGCATTCATCGACGTGGCTATGCCTACGCGAAAACACACCACCACTAAGTGTCGAATTGACAACGCATAAGGCCCAACTACCGAAAAAGCCAAAGTGAATCCAGTAATATTAGATTCCTTCTATGCAGGACTGAGCTCCGCCATTACAATCCCACCTAGATGGCAACTGTTCGTGTGTGGCCATATCAACTCCAAGCTGGGTAAACTCGGAATTGTGGACAAATGTTCAGGACTTGGCTTATGCGTGTGATCTTATGGAGAGGGCACACGCAACAGCAATGGAGATGCACTGGTGACATTCCTTAGTTCCAATGGCCTATTTGTCACAAATACGGCTTTCAAACACCCATGCCGTCACTGGACCACATGGACTGGCAACATTCCTGATCGCAAAGCCCCAAAAGGTTCTAAGGCTACAACAGCTATCTTCACCCAAAAAACAGTCATACTAAACAAGACATAAGCAAAACCCTTACTCCGGAACGCTCGTTTGTATGGAGGCACAGACCTCAATTCTGACCATAAACTAGTCATTACACACCTTCAGATGAACGATCTCTACCTAATGTATAAACACCATACCAGGGAAGAGGCTAGAGTAACCTACAGCCTATCCAAGCTCATCAGCAACACTGAGACTGAAATGTCCTACAAAAAAGCCCTCCGGGAGCAGATAGCTAACATCGATGTCAGCTCCGATCCAGACGAAGCCCTAACCAAAATACTGAAATCCGCTACCAGCACGATAGGTGTTCTTTAAAACAACCAAACTAGGTATACTGATGACCCTCTAGTAGTAAAACTGTCAACAGAGCAGAAAGCGTTACAGCTGCGCATCTATCAAAGTGGTCAAAGTGAAGACCACACCAAACTATGCAGGGAGCGCAATATTATTCGGCGCCACATTAGCGAATGCTTACAAGATCTTGCTATACAACAGGCAGAATCCCTAGCAGATGAAACCACTGACATGGATGACTGTCACAAAATGTTTCGGCAGCCCGATCCCTGAGAGTTACTGACTACACACCACCACTCACTGTACACAACTCTGAAGGACACATTATCGGGGCTGACCAGAGAAAGTCTGAGGCGATCCGAGAATGGTTCACGGAGCAGTTCACCGACAACGATGATGAGCCCTCGCACCAGTTCTCAGGAGATCCCAGGCCATTACTAACACCAATTAAAACAGCAGAAGTTAAGAAGGCGCTTAAAGCCTTGAAAAATGGACGTACATCTGGACCTGATGGCATGAGCAATGAACTATTCAAATATGCAAGTGACATTATCTCAAAACCGAACAGGCACCTAATCTATTAAGTTTTTATGCACCACCTTCACATCGATGATGTATGCCAAGTCACCCTTATCGCACTACCCAAGCCCAAGAACCCACCTCGACCCCCAGCCAATCGGCCGCCGATTGTGCTCCTCAACAGCATACGGAAAATCCTATCCAATTTTACTCTATGCCGCATCCGAGACAAGATCCTGAATGCAGCTGTGCAGACATTGTATGGGCTCAACGCATGCGTATGTCGGTAGTCATGTCCAAACACTGGGACCTCCACAAATGGGGCATTGGCATGTCAAGAGCCTTCTACACAATTAAACGCTCAATGATCCTAGATGTACTATGCCGGGCCAGCTGCAATGAAGATGAGCTACGTCTAGTGAGACTACTACTTGCAGAGACCAAGCTGAGAGTACGAGTCAAGTCAGTGAAGTCTGTACCATGCCGCTAGAGATGGAATGTGCCAAAGATGTGCACTTCATAGACGAGGAAAAGAAAACTCTTGATGAACTTCTCCCAATAGCTGCAAGCAAACTAACAATTGAGAATCTCTTTATGAATGAATCCAAAACAGAGTTCACCCACATATACCTATCGACAAAGCATGAAACTACAGAAAATAACGACACACTTCGTCTAGCTCCATAGGCATCTCTAGACGAACTCGATGCCTGCCACCGCAAACACCTACGCACCATCACTGGACACCGATGGCCAGACAGCATATTTTCCAATGGTGCACTATACAAGATGTGTAATACGTCGCCGCTGTCTGTAAAAGTAGCCCCGCAAAGATCGTCCGTGTTTGGTCATGTGCTAAGGAGCCCAGAAGAGACACCAGCACAGAGAGCTTTGGAATTCGCCCTACTCTGAGCCAGCAAATACAAAGCCAGCAGAAGATGTCATTGCATAAATCTGCTAAGCGTTCTACGAGGTGACCTCAAGAAAGCAGGATTCGGTATACCCAAGTCAAGAATGGACCTGAGGAAGCTAAGGATTTCGGCTGAGGACAAGACACAGTGGGCAAAAGCGAAGAAGCACTCATTGCAGCAGTAGGATGTTTCTAATGCTACATCCGCAGAATACAGTAATCGTACATACTGTTATATTGCAATCACCTGTGTAAGTGTTTGCTCAAATAGGCGTTCTAAGAAAAGTAAATTGATATTCATTTGATGTACACAATGGTCAGGCTTATTTACGAGAGTAGACGTACAGCTAGTGGTGTAGGCCTATTATCATTGAAAGGTTTGGTGCTTGTGCAGTCGTGTGGGTATATAGCCAATGTAAAATCATGTATAGACAATTCAGAAAGTAAGAAGGAGAGAAATGGGTGATATATCCCTGAACCCCTCACATCTACCCGACCCCTCGTGATCGTCATCAGTCCATGTGCCTTACGCACACATAGTAGGCTATGCATGTTTAAACCAACACGAAAGTCATATGAAATGAAGTAAACAGTATACCATTGGATTTCTTTCCTACTTTTGCAATTCAATCCAATGCCATTTCCATATAGCTCCGCCAGTTCACAAATCTGCTGCTACTGCCGGTACGAAATGGCCTATGCTAGCTCTATGACAAGTTTGCCATTTAATTGACATAACTATAGTACATGTTTCTAATATCACTAAATCCTTGGCCTACTCTAACAGACTAGGGGCCGTGCCGTGTGTGAAAAATGCATTGCCATACTACACTGATGCATAGTGAAAATGTAAAAAATCGATTCTTAATCGACACAGTAGTAGGCGCCTGTGGTAAATTGACAGTAATTAATGGCCGCCTCACAGTGTCACGTCACGGCTCACGCCTGATAGCTAGGCATGCATGGTTGTCAACGTGGTTGCCAAACCCTTTCCTCAGTTTTGACTGTGATGATTCTATAATTATATATTATCACCATAAAACTTATCCGAGCGATCGCATAGAGAGTCTTCCCAACATCTCAGCTCTAAGCCCTTAGTACTGGGATCCATTTATCGCTAGGTGGAGAAAGATGACACCTCCACATCGGTCGTCTCAGTAAGTACCAACTGTGTTGGAAAACCAAGTCATCAAGGCTTACGGGCTGACATCCACATTCAGAAGCAAATCTGATTATGTAAAACTTTCTTCTAACCAGAAACGGTGTTCAACATCTACTGACAATGCAATCTTCCCAGTAACTTACCATAGCTACGTGGGATGTACGTAGTCTGGCCACAACATAAAAGAGGCAAACCTTAGGTAAAGACTGTGAACACTATGCCTTCGAGAGCACATGCATTCAAGAGACTATAGTAGCTACACACTCAGAGCAGCAACTTCAGAAAACCAAAAGCTAGTACTCATGGAGCAAAAACAGGCCAGATACCATGGTTGTTGGCTTTGTAATTGGACCAAGGCTTTTGGACCATGTCATTAGTTTTGGATACGTCAGTGATCGCGTTGCATTCGTCGATATGGCTATACCAAAGTTTTAGAGAGGGAAGTTGTCGACTATTTGGACTTAATAGACGAGAAAAGGAAATCCCTTGAAGAGTCCAGCCGCACAACACATGCAACTAAAGAAAATGACGATCTACTTCATGGGGGCAAACCATGGAGAAAAAAAATAAAACCACGGTGTCACTGCTCGGCAGTATTGCCGACATTGCTGCATGCTGCGTCATGTGGAACATAACTTTCTATCGATTCTGGTAGTATATAAATTAGCGGTTCTGGACCAGCCCTGACCGCACCCTGATTCCTAGAATGTGGTGGTCCAGAATCCCAGCCAACAATCCAGTAGAGAGAGCCCCACCATGTCGCCAAGAGTCCACACCTAGGCTGCTGTAGAGACAACAAGTGGTCTGATACACGACCCCGCTGATATGTCGAGGCGCGGCCGGGCGCCAGCTGAATCCCGAGTTTATGAAACAATAGCATACGTTCACATATACTGCAGTTCATAGCTAGGGCCGGTCCACCACCACCTCATGCCCATCACCACCACCTCACCCCCTATCCCCCACACAGTCTATCACGTCAAACTGGTCTATTTAGAGATAAACATCCTTCAAGTCTTAGTGTTTGTTTTCAGGTGAGCCCGAAACGCAACTCGAGTTGTGTCTGATACTCTGTGTGGTTTTAGTATCTGTTCCAGCTAAGTCCAAAACGCAACTTGAGCTGTGTATACTACTCTATGCGTCTTAGATTCTGTACCAGGTGCGCCCGAAACGCAACGTGTGTTGTGTCTGATATACTGGCAGCTCTCAGCATTTGTTCGAGATGAGCCAGAAAAGCGACCAGAGTTATGTATGCCTTTGAACAAGGTGAGCCCGAAACGCAACTCGAGTTGTGTCTGATATTCTGGCAGCTATCAGTGTCTGTTCCAGGTAAGCCCAAAACGCAACTCGAGTTGTGTCAGCTATTTTGGTGGCTCTTAACGTTTGTTCCATGTGAGCCCGAAATGCAACGTGGCTGAACACTCTGGCGGCCCTCACATCTTAGAGAGCCCAGCGGCTGCCACTATCCCTGTTAGAATCATAGGCATGGCCATGAATATTGGCCACAATGGAGAAAACAGTCCATGAAATGGCTAGGCTCTTACAGGGAGAGCAGATCAGACCAGCCATATATGCTGAGGGGTTGGCAGTCCTTGTCTCGGTATCGGCCACCCCCGCTCGACGCCTGCTCCATGATGGTGGTTTGACACTCCGGATCAGGCTCCCGCCTGGAAGCCAAACCATGCTCCACGATGGTGGCTTGACACCCTGGAGCAGATTCCTGAGAAGCCAACTCCATCTCACAAAATCCCACTCTACCTCCGCAATTTCCGAGCTGAGCGGGGTGCTCTGGTCACTGAAAGAGCTGTGGCGCTTTACAGGCCTGACGTCTATATCCCCAGACGAACCGATTCCAGGGAGATTGCCAGCCGTTGCAAAGAAAATGATACCATAGCCAACGTCTCCAAGTTTGTTTGCGTCTACGCACGAAAAAGGTATGAAACCAATTCCGAGTCCATGCAGGAAATGAACTCCTGAGAGCCCGCCAGAGATGGAGGACTTCCAGGAAGATCAGGTTCCAGACTATGTGAAGAGTCATTTAGAATGCCATTTAGAACTACCTATGGTGGTGGGTTCTCCATGCGAATGCTGAAAGAGACCCCAAACTGTTCCTGACACACAGCAGGGAGAGGATTGCAAGAAAGCTGGTGGAAGAGATCCTCGAGCTGAAGGGGGTGAAGTTCTGCCTCGCTCTCAGAGTAACCGTGCATAAGGAGAAGAATGATGAGTCAGAGTTCACCATGGATCTTCTGTCCTGGTCTAAACAACAGGCCCTCATTAGGTCAAGTCACATTAGCATGGCTGTGAAGGATGTCTAAGTCAGGGTGCTACAAGGCCTCAAGAGCTACACTCCTCAGGGGTCTGGTTGGACAGTAAACCAGGTTGATGCTCTGTACCTCAACATCGCCAGATACCAGCCACTGCGGGGTGTGTCCTACATCGATCTCCCTGCTTCGGTCAAGTGAAAGCATGCTGCACACAACCATATAGCCAGACCCTCAAAGTATGCGGCTCACTGGGACAGCCTTGACTTTTGTCGTGTGGATTCTTCAGAGTTGAATCTAGCACAGAGCAGCACTCAGAAGAAACCAAGACCATGCGAGCTGCGCCTTCTCCCATATAGGTGTCCACTGTGATGGTGCTAGTGAGCCAGTGTTGTATCGAGGAGAAGATTAGGTTAAGCACTTCCTGGACCAGCTCACAGAGGAGAAGGAGACGATAAAGGCTGTACTCACTCACCGTTGGCCAATAGAGATGACTGCTCATAAAACCACAGTCAGCTATCATGTGTGTGACAAACCCTTAACGCATGATGCAGTCACAGATATGGTCCGGGACCACTGCCGCATCACTGGTCTCTACCGCGGAGCAGCACACATTGCTTGTAACCTCAAGCTGTGCCTGCGCAAAGTCGACCACAGTCCCGGTAGTGTTCCACGACCTGCGTGGGTATGATTCTCACCTCAGTATGCAAGGGCCAATAAACGATGTCCCCAATAACATGGAGAAGTACATCATCTTCAGCCTCCGCCGCCTCCGATTTAGCAACTCAGCCCAGTTCCTTCTGGTGTTACTTAACAAGCTGGCAGCTAGTATCATCGCATTCCTGCCCACACAGCAGTATACACATAGCGCTGGCGCTCATGAGCTCATGCTTCACAAAGGTGTGTACCCATATGAGCACATTGATGGGTGGGATTAGTTCAATGAGACCTCTCTGCCACAACAATATGCCTTCTACAGTAAGCTTTCTGGGGAGGGCATATCTGACAGCAACTACAGCAATGCACAGGTTGACTGGGCCAGGTCTGACTGACAGGCTAAAGGAGACTATCACGACCTCTACCTGATGGCTGCCACTCTTCTCCTCGCAGATGTATATAAAAACTTCCACACAACATGTCTCAGACAATACAGTCTGGATCCAGCACACTACTACATTAGTCCTGGTTTGATCTAGGCTACACTGCTCAAAATAACAGGTGTAGAACTGGAACTACTCACCGACGATAACACGCAACTTCTCATGGAGAAACGGATCAGAGGAAAGCGATATCCCAAAGCCAACAACCCCAACATCCCTATTTGTGAACTACATGACACGCACACCACTTACCCACAGTTCCCACAGGTAGGGTGCTGGATCCATCGCTAATCCACCTAGATTCCTGTTATCCTGGCTCTTCAGAAGGAAAAAGTGGAGTCTGAGGATAAGCTGTCTTTCGGGAGGTGGTCACTGGCATTCAACATGCACACTCCTGAGGAACACGATATACTGGATAGCTTACAGTCCAGTGCAACAGACTACTTCCGAGGGGAAATATGAGCTGCAGTAGACGATGGCCACGATTAAGGCAGTAGAGGTGGGGTAAGCTGAAGATGCATTTTCACACCTGTTGGGTAGTTGCTGTGTCAGGGCAACCACCTTTATTTGCATCATTATCACCTTTTTTCCTTTAATCTCACCGCCTTTTGAAAAGGTGTGAAAATCCGTCTCCACCTCTCCACCATTCTGATTGGATGTTAGATGTAGAGGATATCCATAAGCCATTCCATTGTCATCCAATGAGATGAGAGTAATTGTAATTAACATAATGATTGACAAGGGTTAATGAGGATAATTAAGGATGATTGACCGGGTACATATCTGGACTCCTCTTTTCCTGGCAACTCATTCAATCACGAAGCCCCGACCCTTCATTAAATCAAGTGTATCCTGGTATCCAATGAATTGAGCTTAAGAGTAATTAGAGTACTGATTGACAATGATTAATGAGGTTAATTAAGGATGATTGACAGGTTGCATGTCTGTACCTACAGACCTCCAGAGCCAATGTTGCAGACACGGAATACATCCACGCCAAAGCCTGTGCCACCATTTTAGCACACACCCTCCCTCCAAACCGTATGCTTGTGGACGTTAATAGCTGAGCAAACTTAACTCGAAGTATTTCAGCTTAATTTTGATATTTTGGGGTGTTTTTCTTCATTTTAACCATTGGGTAGTGCGACAATGCTCGACACGCTTCATACTGTATAAATTAATATATATTTTTAATTTTTTAATTTTATGAATTTGAAGAGTTACATATAATAGCTCGGTTGATACTTAAACCTCTAAAGCAGCCTATTTAAACAATTGTTTTTCAGAAATCTTTGCTGCGAATATGGCACTTTAAACAAACCGAATGAATGATATAATAGCATCCATTCATTCATTTACAGCTGGTTATTTCCACAATGTTGGGGGGTGGGGGGATATACAATTATGTAATGTATGCAGTATGAACGAATCGTTAGATCGGTTTTCATGGCACTTAGCTTATGGTTATTGTTTGCTGCCTGAGGTGTTAGAGTGGGCGCCGTTGTTATCGCCACTTCTAACTAATCTCCTAGTAATTACAACCATACCGCCACATAGCTTAAGCCGTATACCATATTAATGCACAGGGACATGCATTCATTAGGTAACAACGCCGATACATGCCTAACGTTAGTTTTATTATTATTATTTTGATAGTTTTTTACTTTATTTACGTAATACCGTTCAACACTCGTCGAAACTCGCCTAAATAATTAAAAACCAACACAATAATAATGATAATAATATTAATAATGATAATAAAAATCCTAATTATTATCTCAACGTTTGCTGGCGAATCCTCTATCTCTATAGGGTATTCCAGTATGACACCGTAGGTAACAAAGCCATTAAATCTAGGCGCTGACCCGATCACTTCAACTTCAACTTCGGAAATATTGGTATTGTGCTCCATTTTATAACTTCAAAACGCAACGACGTGGCTAAGCTTTTAAAGTACATTTAGATGTTGAAACGTGAGCGCTCGAATGATTTTCACTTCGATGTGCGGCTCTTATGTAGGGTCTGTCACAGACAAAATCGATACCCAGGTGGTAAGCGCTGCCCTATAATTAGGTAAGCTTCAAAATTTGAGCATGTCATCGAACATGTGTTAAGAGACTAGATCGATATACTATTCTGATAGATCCATTTTTAAAACACATTCCGACCATTGTCTAACAAAAAAATTAACGATTTGTATAGTTTTAAGCTGTTAATGCTGTTACGTTGACACTGCGTTCACTGCTCAGTTATTGAGTGTTAATGAGTTCACATGTTCATGAGTTATTGTGAATAAATGGTCAGGTCCATAATATTGAGGCACACAGCTGTAGGATTAGTATGCTAACGAATTTCGTCAATTTGAAAACATTGTATATCTAAGGATCAAGGCACATGCCTAAGGGAATAGATTGATTTTATAAGCTTCTAATAGAATGTCGCATATTTTTAATATAACTAATATTCTGCCTAAATTCATGCGTGAAGTTAGAGTAAACTCGATTACTCTATACATCGATTTCGCAATTTTATCCTTATTACTGTCACAAAGCTCGACGATCTCAGTCATACATATCCGAACATATTCTTCCATGATTTTGATAATATTATAAGGGTTTTGAAACGTTGTATACGCCGATAGAGATGCGCTCGTCTAGATTAGTAAAACATGACAAAATGTATACACAATTTAAACATCCCACTAATATATTAGTTAACCGACCATCTCAAGCCGGAAAATCCACCCTGTTAAGTGCAATAATTAGATTCAGAGGTTAGATATTCGATATATAAACATCGGAACACATCATATTATGCTATGGGTTGTATCAGCCGGCTTACGAGGGACTCGGTGCCATGTAGAAATATATTGAGGAATTCAAGATTTAGAAATAGATTCCAGCATCACTAATCTAATTATCATTGACGATCTAATGGAGGACGTAGATAGCAGGGTTACTGCATTATTTACGAGGCGAGGGCATCACGAGAATTCAATGATAATTCATTTGCTTCAGACTATTTTCTCGAGAAATAAGCAACACAGAAATATTTCGCTGAATTGTCACTATATAATCCTATTTAAAAATCCTAGTGACTCATCCAGTATAAATACATTGGCACGTCAAATGTATCCTAGACGTAGCTCGACATTGCAGCATTCATATATTGATGACACTACACAAGCACACATCTATTTACTCATAGACACCTGAGATTACATACCAATATTTTACTGGACTAAGTACCAAGTATGCGTAGTGTACTTCCCTACACATAATAAGAAAGCTTTAAAAAGTCAAAATGACTAACACGACGGGTAATGCTAATAACAATAATCGTAAATGGGCTAGGGCTGCAGTTAGATCCGGGTATAAGCTTAAAAGATGGGATAGAATGGTCAATATCTCAGATCAATTGCCAGTCTTGCAAAGTTTAGCTAAAGCCAAGCCCAAGTAATGCAGGAGAAAGTTGTAATAAGGGTTTAGTCGATGCTTTGTCTGAATGCTGCTTAAACTTAATTCATGGGAATATAAAATTAAATCGAATACAATATAAATGCTTATGCAGATATCGAGATAACATTAGATTACTCAGTAAAAGCAAAACACTGTTATATGAAAGATGACGATGTATTCAACGAGGAGGTTTCTTACCTCTTCTATTGCCAGCCATATTACCACGTATTTCTAAATTATTCAGATACTCATAGCGATGGAAAGCGTTCAAAAAATGGCGTTGGTACCACATAATATGATAGACAGTATAAACACGGTATCTAAGATTAATAGTCGTAATAGCGATCAAAATCTTAGATCAGCTGTCAATTTAGATCAAGAGATGGAACGGATTCTAAATCGTAGTGAATTGATGGCTAGAGAAAAGTCTAATTTTTATTCCCAGATGCTCCAAAGGTTTAGACTGCAGATAGAGCAATCTAAGCAATTCGGTTCAGCAGTTAAGTCATCAGATGATTCACAGCATTTGTGGAATCGCCAGACCTCAGCGCCTCCAGGTTTAAATTTGGTTAATTCTAAAATTAAAGATCTAGTTCAACCGTTGAGCCCTAGCTTAAGCAGTAAAGGCGAGAGATTAATTGAAATCTTGAATCATAGGGCACCCAGCTTATCTTTAGACAACTCTAATCGTGCCGTCATAGATGGCGTAGCCTATCTGAATAGTAATCTAGTAGATTTATTCGCCTCAACTGTACTTTTTAGAAGTTAAATTACTGGCAGCCTTCAATAGGCTCTTAGCTGATGCCAATATACCTAGCCAACCCATTTGCAGTCATAAGACTTGGGATAAGATTCATAATACAGACGAAAGCATTGCACTACCAAGCCTTCAGCATATCCAACCTAGAGCGGAAAACCCCCCAAAAAACTCAAGGCTAAAGGTTTATGACATACACTCATTAATAGATGTAGTGCAGCCTCAAGGCATGCTATCGCTAGAGATCTGAGATCTCGAGATGCTAAGCTATCCAAAACTTGCTTAAACTATGCAGAAAAAAGTTCACAAGAGCCATAAGAAACAAGCAATATATTAGCGTAGCTGACAGATTGAAACGTGTATATTATGATAGCAAACACTCGGCATCTTTCGGTGGTTTGTGTAGGGCCTTTAATGGAACATTATCTAAACCCTTAATATGAGCATGGTTAGCTGAACAATCGATGTATACTTTGCATAGACCTAAAAGAATAACGTTTAATAGAGATCGATTCAAAGTAACCAGCGTTGATCAGCTATGGTAAATGAATCTGAGCGACATTACTAGTTCAGCCAGACATAATAGTGCTATACATTATCTACTATTCAGGTGGCTTCTTGGGTTTGGGTAGTGCGATAAGGGTGCATTGGCCTACAGCATCGATGGGAAGGTGGTGCATACAAGTTGAATTGATTAGGTGCATGATTAGTAATTGGTGTTAGTAATGGCCTGGGGTCGCCTGAGAATGGGTGTAAGTGTTCATCATCATTGTCTATGAACCGTTCCTGGAACCATTCTCGGATCGCCTCAGCTTTTCCCTGGTCAGTCCCGATAAAGTGTCCTTCAGAGTTGTGTACAGTGAGTGGTGGTGTGTAGTCAGAAACTCTCAGGGCTCGGGCTGCCCGAAATATTTTGTAGCAGTCATCCGTGGCAGCGATTTCATCTGCTAGCAAGTCTGTCTGTTGAATAGCAAGATCTTCTAAGCATTCGCTAATGTGGCACAGAATACTATAGTGCTCCTGGCGTAGTTTGGTGTGGTCTTCACTGTGGCCACTTTGATAGATGTGCAGCCGTAATGCTTTCTGCTCTGCTGACAGTTTTACTACTAGAGGGTCGTCAGTATACCTAGTTTGGTTGCTTCTAAGCCCCACCTATGGTGCTGGTAGCGATTCCATAGATTTCGGTATTTTGGTTGGGGCTTCGTCTGGACTGGAGCTGACATCACTGTTAGCTATCTGCTCCCCGAGGGCTTTTCTGTATGACAGTTGAGTGTCAGTGCCGCTGATGAGCTTTGGTAGGTTGTAGGTGACTCTAAACCCTCTTGCCTGGTATGGTGTTTATATATTATGTAGAGCTCGTTAATCTGAAGGCGTGTAATGACTAGCTTACGGTCAGAATTGAGGTCTGTACCCCCATATGAACGAGCATACCGGAGTAAGCGTTTTGCTTCTGTCTTCCATAGTATGAAGTCTATTTGGTTGAAGACAGCTGTTGTAGCCCTAGAACCTTTTAGGGCTTTGCGATCAGCAATTTGTCCAGTCCATGTTGTCCGGTGACAGCATGGGTGTTTAAAAGCCGTATTTGTGACAAATATGCCATTGGAACTAAAGAATGTCACCAGTGCATCTCCATTGATGTGCGTGTGCCCTCTCCATAGGATCTAATGTATAAGCCAAGTCCTGAGCTTTTATCCACAATTCCGAGTTTACCCGAGTTGGGTTGAAATCTCCACACACGAACAGTTGCCATCTAGCTGGGATTGTAATGGCGGAGCTCAGTTCTCCATAGAAGGAATCTAATATTGCTGGATTCTCTTTGGCTTTTTCGGTAGTTGAGTCGTATGCGTTGCCAATTTGACACTTAGTGGTGGTGTGTTTTCGCGTAGGTATAGCCAGGTCGATGAATGCAATGCGATCACGGATGCATCCAAAACTAATGCCATGATAAAGAGACTTGGTCCGATTATGAAGCCTAAGCCCCGGTATGTGGCCTGTTTTTGCTCCATGAGCACTAGCTTATGGCATGTCTGTGGTTGCTACTCCGAGTGTTTAGCTACATTAGTCTCTTGAATGCATGCACTATCGATGTTATAGTGTTCACAGTCTCCAGCTAAGGTGTGCCTCTTTGATGTTGCACTCAGGCCACGTACATTCCACATAGCTATGGTAAGCTCCTGGGAAGATTGCGTCATCCGAGGATGTCGAGCACAATTTCTTGTTTGAAGAAGGGTAGACATAATCAGAGTTGCCTCTGTATGCGGATGTCAGCTCGCAATCCTTGATGACTTAGTTTCTCAACAAAGTTGGTACTTTCGGATATTAATCATTAAATATTAATCATGGCATAAAATGGCATAAGATAGGGTTTCTCTTAAATGTATCTTGAGTGTGGTATCTACCGATAGGAACTTATAGACTGGGCTAGTAAATCGCATTATAAATATCATATCCGCAATAGCTAATTATCTAATTGAATAATTAGCTAATTCATATTTCCAAATAATACCAAATGTTCAACTCAAATTCAATATATCCAGTTAACAGACTGTAAAAGTGGAGACGTTTATTATGTTGTTACTAACGTGCTAATGAAGCTATATATATATATATATATATATATATATATATATATATATATATATATATATATATATATATATACATTCTTTTCTTAATTTGTACAAATAGGTCTTATGATTTAAGGTCGTGTTCTCACTAGAGACATAATCCGGAATAATGCCATACTGAAGTATGGCGTTATTCCCGATTAACTCTCTAGTGAGAACACGGCCTTAGATTGCTATTCATGACAATATTTAGAGTGACGTAAGAGAATATCAACGTTGACTATAGGTAGACCTGTCGACGCAGATAAAGCAGTGGCTTTTGAAAAACTATGTGCATATATGGAAGCTACTGATGAGTATCAGTATATTGTAGACGAGCTGAAGGACAATGTATGAGTTCATGGTGTTGAATGCTATGCGTCGAATCATTTATGTCAAAAGCTACAGGACCACTACGAGAACGATATTGTAATAACACAGAAGGGAGCTATGAGTTACATGTGTCTCAAGGACAGGGTACATGTGATATTGCGCAATCGATGGTATAACGAGAAAAATAATGATGACAATTTAGATTGTCTCATAATTGTTGGGGCCAGTTCATTAATCGTACGAAATGATATTCGAACCACAGTTTATAACATAAAACATATTCAAGATAGTTTGGGAGATTTGACATCTTACAGTTTAGTGCTACATGCAATGACTGGGTGTGGCACGACATCAGCCATCCATAACCGAACAAAAACAAAAGCCTGGAAACTGCTGCACGCAAATAATGAACTATGTCCCATAATGGACGTATTCTTGAATGATAAAAGTACTAGTACGTAATTGGCCGATGCAGGTGACCTGTTTTTAATAAAACAGTATACCGTGATTCCGAATGTGGACATTTTGAACAAATATCGTTTCGTTTCATACAAACGTGCAATAGCGCAAACATCACTGGTGCGAAAAACTGTACTACCAACATATGCGTCACCTCGTCACCATGCCTATCGAGTATTCCGCCAGGTTCAGACTTGTCTTGGAAATGATTTACCTCCCACTGAATGGGGCCGGATAGCAACAAATGAGTTACCAACTCCAATACCATCTGACCAAGATGCGGCCCATTGCGGTTGATGAACGCAATCAGCTGTGGCTGTAGAAAAAAGTTGTGCTAAGAACAGTAGTTGCCGACATGTCAACTCAGTTTGCAGTATCCTGTGCAAATATTGTATGGGGTCAGACTGGTAAATTACTGAGATTATTTGATGATACTGATGATGGACAGTGATCAACTTCGCGATGTCTTAACAGTAATTTAATATATTTTGAAAGTATAAATTAGCTACTTAGACAGCTAGTTACTTAGCTACATGATCCAATCTATCCATTTTGCAATTCACCAGTTTAGTTAATGATTTCATATCACTAGATACCATACACAACATTTTTCTGAAAAGAAATTATTTTCATATCGTGTATTATGCCAAAGTTAATAATAATTAATTAGTTAATTAATTAGCTATGAGGGATTTTGATTGTATTGAATATTATTTGGGTCTATACATTATTCCTTTTAATTAGATGCTATAGTCGAACAATTTATGCAGTAGTACACATGGAGGTAGAAACTTACCACCTCCCTCCTGGATCCGTGATCTGTGGCTCCCACCATCCTCTCAATTCTCTGGCCTTGATTTTGTTGATCATGGCCCCTTCCCGCTGATTTGTTGTTACGCAAGCACGCCAACCTTGATCGTTGTTCATGTCGGAACGACATCAACAACATTCCCTATTAGAGAAACATCCTCAGCAGTATACTGATCACCTGTGATCAACCACACATTGCATGGTCCGAGCGCCCATTTAGAGACACACATTCTACAGGGTATAACGATCACACATTACAGTAATTATGCACACACATGCCACACATTCTAACTCGGAATTGTGTCCTGAGAAAATATGCGATGCGCCTAAGCACACAAAATAGGTAAATGCCTAAACTAATGCGTAATGCTATCTCGCTGTTGCTATCTGTTAGATGTAACAAGCCAGTTATCAGTAGGTCACTCGAAGGCCATCACTACCTCAGGGGCAGGGACATCCCACCTAATCAGCGCAACCGGTTCAGCTTCAACATTGGAAACCCTCATAGCTCATTATGTGTGATGGTACTTTACTTTGGCTATGTTACGGTATGCGTGTCGAACACATCAGGTATTCAGCTTGAGCGTACGTAGAGCACGAGTCCTGTCATCACCGCTGCAGCTGCCACCACTACTATAAGCTCTGCTGTCTTATGACCTGCTTCTTAGTCGAGCATTGGCTCATATACAGCCTTGTAGTACTCATCAAGACTCTAATCTGCCTCTTTGAGGCTCTGGTTGGCCTGAGCTCGGAGTTGTCGTCGGCGTGCCTCCCTCTGGAGCATATGCTCGCGTGCTTTGCTGTACTGAAACGTCTCCTTAGACAGCTTCTTCATCGCCTGGTTATGATGCTCACGCTCGACCTATGCCGCCTTCTTGTCGGCAAAGTTGAGTCCTCAGTTCACTAAGGCAAACATGCCCGCATTCAAGATTGTGGAGGCCATGCTATAGACTACAGTTTAGAGATACTATATAACTGCCCCAGCGACGGGATGTATGAACCAGAGGATGATCCATTCGAGGATATAGATGAGGAGGACTATGATGAGGAGGATGATGCAGACGACTATGATGTGGCGGAGACCGCGGGTGAGTATGATGATGTAGAGCCTGAATCCCGCAATCTAGTACACAGAGTGAAAGGAATCTATCGCACTTACGTAAAAGGTTCTATCGATCTGCTGGCAGCAGTTGGGGCTCTGATCGCTCTGTTCACAGCGAAGGCTGGCGAGACTGTCTGCAAGATCGCCAACAATGCTCTCCATGGGGTGGAGAAGATTTCTGAAGCCATACGAGCCATCGCCTCAGAAGTAGGTACGTTCTTCGGAGTCGCCGGACCTTGGCTACCGTACGTTGCCATAGTGCTCACGGCCATCTGGGCCACCGAAGATTTAAGCCGTACTATATAAGGATGGCGTCTCTGTACAACCTGGTCAAGGCCTTTAACTTCCGAGGGTTGGTCGATAAACTACCGTTCAGTGAGGATCCAGCAGAGATTAGATGCCATTGTACGGAGGTGTTTGAGGAGGTCTTCAGTGATGGTCGAATGAATGACGGCCGTCTTTTCATCTGTTTAGAGTTCACGCAGGCCATGCTTGACAGGACGGGAGTTGACGTCAGTGGTGAAATCCGGGAGTTTATCAACCGTCTTTCTTGAGGAACTCTACTATCAGCCTGGTGGATATTACCATGAGCCCCCTCAACTACTCGAGGCTGCACATCGCAAGGGCCACAACTTCACATTGGAGACAGTTAGCCAGTGGCTCAGCCACTAGGCGATGTGGCAGATATACAGACCTCGTCCACGGCACATCAGGCATGCCCATTTCGAGGAAACTGTCCCGAACAGAGTTCACCAGGCAGATGTTCTATTCCTTCCACATGACTTGGTCGGTCGTAAGACCTACACGTATGCCCTCACCATCGTCGATGTCACCACCAGGTACAAGGCGGCAGGACCGCACACAGACAAATCAGCTGGCCAGGTGGCCCAGGCATTCCGGGGTGTCTACGAAGCTTCGGAAAATCCCCTCCAGTGGCCGAAATTGTTGCAGGTGGATGAGGGTAAGTAGTTCAGAGGGGAGACCGCAGCCCTCATGCGGAAACATGGTGTGACAGTTAGGCGAGGCGAGGTAGGGCATCGCCGTGCCCAGGCTTTCGTTGAGCAGTGGAATCGGACACTGGCAGAGAGACTTTTCCCACACCAATATGCCCAGGAAATGGATCCGCCGAGTGAATATGGGTGAGAGGGCTGCCCGCTGTGTTGGAGCGATCCAATGCCGAGGTTACCAGGCTAATCGGGAAGAAGCCGGTAGAGGCTATCAGACACTCTGCTGATCACAGCTCTAGAGGAGCGGAAGGGGAGTGCCTACCACCTGATGCTCTGGTTCGGTACCTGTATGAGCCCGGTGAGCTGGAAGGTGGTCAACGGCGTGCTACAGATCCTAACTGGCTGATAGATGTTCACAGGTTTGACAGGTATGTGGAGGCGGAGGGGCAGCCTACACTGTACTACCTGGCACGCCAGCACGGAGTGCCTAGGCGACCATTTGTCGTAGAAGAGCTTCAGCTAGTCCCTGAAGACACACAGCTACCACCCCCTAGAATGCTAACATGATACTCAATGGGCTCGGTATGGACTCCATCTGGCAGCACATGGTGATTATCATAGTAAGTGGAGAGTCCGAGTTTTTCCTGCAATTACGTCACCATACCCTGGTTGCGCATGCATAGGCCTCGATTGGTGGCTCTGTCAACTACACCATGGAGGGCGCTGTAGAATCTCTGCCAGGAGATGTCATTCTGCCATTTAGACATTCCCTTGGTCGAGCATTTCACTTGCAAGTTTCTGCTGTTCCAGCGGTCTGTATTCTCCACGTAGTAGCACTTGGAGCTGAGAGCAATACTACGAGTGCCTTCGAACTCGAGCTTGAACAATCCCGGACAGTGGTTAGACCATTTGTCCCATGCCAACCAGTTCCGTTTGCAGGCCTCATACTCCGTTCGCATCTCTGGGCATATCACCTCATCGAGGTTGGAGCCTGCTGTGGCGATACAGGCAGAATCGGTGTCCATCTGCAGGTACTCGAAGCTGTCACGAGCTACGTAGCGGTCGAGGAAGTCATAGTAGAACTCCAGCATTCACAGCTTCGCCAGCTCCTATACTGCTATAACCACCTGGAAGGGTTGACGAATGGTGATTTTAGCCTTACGGCTCTGCAATTCGTAGGAATCACCAATCTCCTCTAGATCCTTGAACCATGCGCTACGCAAGGCTCTGTCTACTGCTCGCTCATCCTTAGTGAAGCTTGTGTTGGTATGACGTTCTAATGCCTCGATCAGCTTCCCATATGCACTGTTGCCGAGGAGTTTGAAGAGATCAGCCAACAAGGCTTTACTTTTGTCAACATCCCCGGTATGACGTGCCTCAGTAACAGAGTCTACAAACCATTCTCAAGGTTTCTGTAAGGTGTAGTCTATAGTGCGATAGATAGCAGTAATCTCTAACCCGTGGGCAAGGTACCACGTGAGAGTTGATGTATACAATTCCCTCTTCTTACCAGAGAGTGCACCAACGAGCTTGCTAGTTGTAGACTTTTGTCGACCTGTTTTATCAAGGTATGCAAGCATCCTCGAAGGTATAGCCTCTTCTGGGATCTCACGATTATAGAGGATGGGAGACATCTCCTCGAATTTTGGCCATAACACTTTAGGTACCTCAATGTCGACCTCAGCAAACCTGAACTAACGGTCCACCAGCAGATCCTGCTTAACGCATTCAAAATCACTGCTTACACGCCCACCCCACCGTCGTACAGTTTCTTTACCACGAGGCATTGCTTGGGCCATGGTTGAAAATACAGAGCATTTGCATCATAACCAAGGAGACGTTGACATACTCGCTTACCTTGGCGAATTCGGGTAACCCCAGACTCGTGATATTTCGTGAACACAATGCACGGACCACCAACAACAGCACCCTTTAACATCTCGTAGGCTTCCTTGCTTGGAGAGCAAAGGCTAATATCCAGCTCATGTTCAGCAGTACCACGAAGTAAGTACTGAAGCGACACACCAGGAGGTGACACTGCATCCTTCAGAATGTCAATACCTCGTTCTGTGTAGAATTCTCGCATCTTCTCTAAGGCTTCAATGAACGGACTAACATCCAAGATGTTGTAATATCACAACCAGTCAGCAAACGTCTTCATCCCCAGATCTCTGATGGTCTGCTTACAAGCTTTCCACTCTGACAACTCAAGAAGGTAACCACCTTTGAGCTTGGACCACCATGCATGCTAATCAGGTAGTCCAGGATAGTCAAGATTCTCAGGTGAGTCGAACCGTTCATAAGGCACCCAGCTCTTCTGTTGCGTGCAACCGTAAGCTTTGATCCATTTCTCATAAGAAACCCCTGGGCCGAGGTAGTTGATTACATCGAGAAACCTCAGTTCAGGCGTAATGAGGAACATTGACTGGCTAGCCTTCTTGGCGACTTTCACCATTCCTTTGGACGAAGTAGTAAGTTCATCCACGAAGTACTTCTTGATGAGGTTCAGGTCGTACCGCCCAGAGTTGAACCCGAGCACAGGCACCTGGTCACCCCACTCATTGATAAGTTGCTGCTGTCGTTTTGGTAACTTGTCCAAGTCTGCGGGTAGATACTGTGACCGAACCCTTGCACGTATCATGGAGGCTCATAGTTGGATTTCCTGCATGAACTCTGAGATCAGCACTTTGGAGTTAGCATTGCAGAGGTGAGTTGGTGAACTTGCGCTACCGTCTAAGGAGCAGCCGAGTGACACCCAGATTGGTATGTGGGCAATCGCAATCGTGAGACTCTCTGTAGGGTGGGTCTTGATCCCATCTAGAAGGGCTTCAAAGTCATAGACAATAAAGTGTGGGTATGGTACTGTCCGCACAGGGGTGTGGATGCTTGGACAGCGTTTTATACAGCACTCCCACTGTACCACAAGCGTGCGTCCAGATGCTCTCAGTTTCTCGTTTCTCGCGACCATCTTGCGGTGTCTTTGGTCGGCATCCTCACCTCACTGGTGTTATGAACATCCATGCCAGTGACAGCCATGAAACTGGTATACTGTGTCGGTTGTCAGATCATAACCATCTACGGGAGCACCCTCGATCCAACACTCACCACCGTGACCACACTTTGTGTGGTGCATATGAATTCCATGGTTTCTCGACTCATATTCAATCCAACGAGTAGCCGTGGAACTGGCTGGTTGGTATAGATATAAGGTCTTCTCGTATGGTGACTGCGGTGCCACTACCTTCTCCCAAGGGCAATCGATGGTCGTTTTTCCCCCTGTACAGTGATCAGCATGACGATGGAGACTACATACTTGGGTGAACTGCTGTTGACAGTGCCCACAGCTGAAAGTCTGGGCCAGCTTGGAGATGTTCTTAATGAAGAATGCGTGGTGGTCATATACTCCAATGGTCATGACGCTCGGATAGAGAGCAGGTTTCTTGGTCAGATGCCAGATGCGCTCTTCAGTTGGCTCATAAACACGAATCCCTGTCTTCGCAAATAACTCTACCTTGCCCAGCTGGTCTAGGGACGTCTTTGGTACATCAGCTACAGGCCTACCCATGCCATAGAACAAGCTCTCGTGCAGGAGCTGTACTTCCATCAGCTCTTGCACCCTGCCGGACTGCTAGACATCTCCAGATGCACATGTTATCTGTGTAGGTATCGAGTGCCACCATTCCCTTCCTCCATCAGAGCCAGACCAGGAGGGGGGCCTGTCCCTAGCAGAGGCTGGCGGTCTATAACAACCTTCACCTCAATGTTGATTGATCTGACGAAGGCCCACGCGGTATTGGGCTGATCGATATTGTCTGGGTCGAGGCAGGCTTGCTCTCTACCCTCCACCCAAGTCTGGGTCTCTCCTAGTGTATTCATCCAGGGACTTCGTGGAGCATTCTTGTGGAAGAGCATTACCCTACCATCCTCGATGTGGCGGATTCGAGAGGTGTGGGTAGACCGAGGTAGAATGCGTTCTGAACAGTCCGCACCTTCTCCATGATCCGACCTGTAATGTCTCATTCTAGCCCTCTAAAGAATGTCCAGCATACTATTCGCCATCCTCTCTCTTCTGTTTCGTTGAGAATCTGCTGACCTTCTCGCCTCATACTCCGGGCTAGGGTTTCAGATCTCTGTCCCCTCATTAATCGTCTTCTGATTCGGTGTAGAAGGGGTAGGCGTTCTTGTAGATGGCTTGCCATCCGAGTTTTTACAGTTTTGGTCCGTAAGCTGACATTCGTCTCCTCATACAACTGACGACTCTCACTTTCGCCACTCCTCGGCATTGGCGTGTGCAATCATCTGGAGCAGGTCGGCTTTGCGGGCCTTAGAATAGCCTCTAAGACCGAATTGCTTTGCCATCACTCGAAGCTGTGTTACAGTAACCATGATGCAAGGTCTATATATTAGATCTTAAACATTTCTGCTCATCTTTGAGGGTGTTACAGTAAGTGGCGATCAGTACCTGTGGGTGGTGTATATCCCTGTGGATGCCTGTCTCTAAATGCGTGGCATGACGCGTTTAAGTTTTCCATAACTAAACTGAACTTTCTCCTGGCACAGACCTTCTTGTAGTTCATTCTGTTGGAATGTTTACAACCTCCGCATGCTTTACATAGTCCACAGTCTATATAAGTACCTCCCCCGCATCCTCTGCATGGCTTTGGCCCAACAGCAGCCTTCTGAAACTGAGCATTGGGTGCCCCACAATATTCTCCAACAAAGTTCCTTAAGCATCGAAAAGGAAAAGGCTTACCTCGCATAGGCCATTTGCATGTATTATAATACATGTTTGATAAAGTCTATATCAAGGATCTTAAACCTTGGGCTGATGGGTGTGGTTCAGTAGGGCCTTGGTATCTTGTATGCATTTGTGTGGCCCATGTCCCTATGCCTCAGGAATTGAGAGGGCAGAGGGAGCCGCGGATCATGGAATGGTTGCCTGTGGAGGGAGGTGGTATTTTTCTACTGTTGGCTATACTACTACTTGAGCGACATGCTCCTAAACTCATGGATCTGTCCCCCCAGAGGGCGGAGTCGATGAATTTCCCCACCATGGATAAAGGGTTCGCATCATGGATACTAGGTCAGACTGTCAGACAGTCCTTCTAAGGATCAGTATGGTGCGAGGAAGCTGGTTCAACTGCCCCATCTGGATGCTATATATACTGCTACATGTTTAAGGTATAGGTATATGCAGGTTTTAAATGGGTGGTGTACAATGTGCTACTTCATAAGGTCGTCTTTGGTCAGCAGACACCCTCCAAGAAGAAACCAGATGGTGGTCATACCGCCTCCACCCTGCTGCAAAGCATGTGCCAATTGGCAGGGTCCGACGATCACTTCGTGATGTCAACATTATCCATGAGAGAGCCAAGGTCTCACCTCAGTCTGAAGGGGAGGTACTGACTGCCATAGAGGAGACCATGCCTGCCCACGGTACAAATGAACTCCTGACTCGGATACTCTACCGGAAGCTTGACAGTGCCCAGGCAGGTCACTAGAGCTCCCCAGGATACCGACTAAGAGTCCTGCAATTCTACCTCTCCAGAAGGCTAGGGTTGATCCCAAAGATCTACGAACGGACGGGAAGTGGGCTGGCGTATTCCACCTCCACACTGATGATGAACACCGGTGTTAGATGATATACAGGCTGGGGCCACAGATTACTTCTGAGCAGAGATCAGTACAGCTGTGACTGACGGCCATGAGGTTGGGCATGTAGTGTCCAGAACATCGAGTATATGTATGAGGCAAGCACATCAGGCCATGTCTATTTAAGAGGTCTTAGATGGCAAGCCGAAGAACCCTGACTTCTTCACCTTGGGGAGTTGGGGTTTAGAGGTAGCCTCTTTTTCACCATCGACACTACCATCACTGACCGTGATCATATCAGCCTTCTGATTATTTCCATCCAGTCGGAAGGAGCTTGTCCTCTTGAACATGTTCTGAATGAGCTCATGTGCCTGTGATTCAGCCAACAGCTTGAAGGCTCCTTCATCAATCATCCCCAAGGCACCTTTGACAATTAGCCTGTCCACCAGTGTTATGCCTTTGTATGCAGCGGTGGCACTGTTAAGGGCCAAGGCTCCTATGGGGTGTACATTTCTGATGAGCTCTCTGACCAGTACGGCACCACGGATGTCCGGTGGCTTACCCTACTCACCGAAGTCCATGAATGAGATGGAGGCAACAGCGTCCTCTGAGTCCAGGCGTGCCTCACCTAAGTGGGCCAACTCCTCAATCTCATTGCTTTCTAGGTCTGTAAGTGATAGAGACAATGTTGGGAGGTATATATAGCAGCGTAGACCTAGTAGTATCCAGTGTGAACAGATGGGCAGTTGTATCATGGACCTGCCAAGCTTCCATTATGTATAGCTAGAAGTAGGCCATGATGATCTCGCCCATAGCACTCGCCACCAGCCCTAGAATCACGGCTTCCATTAGAGGAATGCGTTCGCCCAAAATCTTGGTGGCAGTAGTACAGGAGGCGCCAAAGATGGTGATCTTTGGGATGGGATGTGTTATTCCTAGACAGTGGTCGACAACCGCACTCGCCACTGTAGTGAGGACAGTGGCTCCAGCAGCAGGAATAACTTCCTTACCACCTATCATCTTCATCACGGCCACTTTCGCCACCACGTTATGGGCGACATGAATGGCCATAGGGCTTAGCCTGTGTCAGTAGCTTCTGGGTCTTGCTTTTGAGCAGCTTCTTCATCTTCTGGAGACTCGCCTTGCTCTCCGGGGGTTGCTTTACAATCTGTACCATGGACGTCATCGTTTAAGTGCTGAGTATACAATGTTGTTAAATGTGTACATTCTACCTCGAGAGCGCTAAGCAGATCTGACAAGTCTGCATCTGTTAGCTGATTAGATTGGTACTCGTGAATATCCATAGCACTATACATAGTGGCTTAAACCATGGACCTATGCACTAAGTACTATGACGTCTTCCATGGCGAATTGAAGGCCTACAAGAAGAGGTCACGAGATGAGCTCACCCAGCTCTCTAACGCTGAGGTAACAGAAGAGCTGACAGCCATGAAGCTCTACCTAAGATTTGGTAAGCGGCAGATCTGCATCGTCGAATACCTCATTATGGGTGGCAGTATCATCAAGCAGCCCCTGCATACTAAGGGATTTTACAAGGATCCGGAGTATCTGTCGGACGTGTTCCATCAGTTTCAGGCATCCCTAGCGTTCCCCCGACTCTGAGTTGAATGAGGCTCTGTGCTACTGCAACCTGGAAGAAGGCTGTACCACCGAACCATACAGTTCTTGGGTGTGTATGCTGACAGCATGTTTGGGGACTGTCGGGCAGGCCAAGCTAGTTCAGGCAATCTCATTTATCAAGACTCCCACACTGGATGATCTATGGCTCTATGAGCAGGATCTACTCACGGCGGAGAAGATTGGTGATGAGCACAACAATAGCCAGACCTGACACCACTCATAGGGCTAACGTCCCAGTGCTAGCACTGCTAATGGGTGGGATGGTGGGTGCCATCATGGGTCCAGCACTCTGTGCATGGAACGACAGTCGGAATTATGGTAGCACTAGCGTGTGAGACAATAGGTGTCACGGGCGTTGATGTCAGTATTAAACCCAACGTGGACCCCCGGGGAACTCCCCTCGACAATCATGTTGATATAACCCCCGTAACCAAAAGGTCATCGACATTCACGATAAGGTTGCTCGGAATAAGTTGTAGGTGTGGAGATATGTCAAAGTCCAGCTGGTGGCAGGACTTCTGTAAGGCTTGTTGGAACTTTGCAATGAGGCTGCTAGGGTCTGCAACAATGATCATGTCCTCGACGAGACTGCTGAACATGGCATGCACCTCTTTTCCGCTCACCCCCTTCTATAGAGTGGCGCACCTTGGCCTGGGATGTCAGGAGACAATAACATAATGCTTCTAAGGATTGGTTGATTTGAGTGATCCCAGCTGGTGTAAGCTCTTGGGTCGTGTGCAGGACAAAGTATTTCCAGGCATCTGGGCTGTCTTGCCTGATTCTGGTGATGTGCATATTCTGCATCCTCACTCCGGGCTTTGAGTCTGGGTCGAATGAGAACATTGCTGTCTTCCGACGGCCGATTTTCCATGGTGTCTGATAGGGAAAGCCTGAGTAGACTCGTCTCGGGTCACCATAAATAATGGGCAGGTCATTGTTGTCACCACCATGCCAGCGATAGTCTGAGCGGGCGTTGCACTCTCGTTGTAGTCTACTGGGTGCTGAGAGGCTTTAACTGGTTGTTCCCGCAGGCTGTGGATCGAAATCATTCGTATTAGGCAGGCTTGCACCCAGCTCATGTAGGATTCATCTCACTGTGTAGTACACATGGAATCTGAGACAGCTGGCAATGAACACAGCTTCGGGGGTACCAGAAGAGGAGTGCAGCAAATCCGCACCGATGCCGCACCTTGCCATGGCACACCACATAGCAAAGTTCAGCTGTTGGTGCCAGAATGAGAGTTTCGGGCCTGCCATCCAGGTATGATCTTTCTTCGCATCCTTGATGGTGATTGCCAGGTTGGTCAGTGGTTGCGGATTGTTGGAGAAGCTGATGCCGGACAAGCTTGACCATAATGGAGATTGGAGTTAAATCTGAAATATTATCCAGCAGACTATGTAGCCGGCCAGTCCAGAGTGTAACCAGGAGTGGCGGTTGGCTCTGCTTGATTGTCGTGAGCTTCACCAGGAAGGTCATCTATAGTAGTCGTCTTAAAGCCGTTTTTTTCAGCCACAGACACAGCATACTATTTGGCACCACAGCGATCTCCAAGTCCACCCACCCGCTGGAGCCTTTGAGGTATTGCTGATGCACTTTGGGTTACTCTGTGCAGTACAAGGTTTGGAGCTTCAGCACGTGGTGGTACTCTTCATCGCATACTTTCCCATCCTCGAGGGCTTTAGAGGCCGTCTTGTCCCCAGCCCGTAGGGTGCTCTGCAGCAGTGTTACATACTTAGCATGCTTCTCCATCTTCCTGGTGATCTGGCGCTGTCCATCCGCCAAGCCAGTGGCCAGGACAGTAGTGGCAAGAGTAGCTCCATCTAGTGGGATAGCGACGATAGCACGAACCCCTGTAGCGAGGGTGGCAATGGCGGCCACACCAGCACCGGCTCCAATCACACCCGCAGCTGTGGCTGTGCGTGCTAGACTGTTGTAGGCTGCTTTATATCGCCTGCATGGTCTGCTGTACTTTTCTGTCTCATGAACGAGATTCTATCTGACAGTGTCAATCTGCTGGAGTCACCAGCGGTGGACTGTATCACCCTCCTCCAGTGCTAAGGTGGGATGCAGTTCAGACTACTTTCACCACTCCGATTTAGCCATGTTATACCTAAGGTCGGAACCTCGTGCCAGCGCCTGTAGGATCTGTCAATAAGTCATTGTAGGATACATCTTGGAGAGCTTGGCGAACCGAACCAGCTCATTGGCGTGGAGACAGACCTCTCTCAAACACACATCATCCAGCATAATGTCAGGGACCAGTAGTTTGCACAGCCATGTCATCTGGAACTTCAACTTGTCCGCCTGGTAGTACACCCACCATTGGCAGGCTTTCTTGAATTTTCTCTTTTCACTGCAAGCCTTCTACCGACTCGTCACACCCATCACACTCATTACGCTCGTCATCCAGGAAATCATACAAGTTTGGCCTTACGACGCCCTCCTCTTGCCTGATGAGGCTCCCATATTATTGAACAGAGATGTAGTCCCTTCGTCTCCTTGCCTCTCTTACGTTCTGTTAATACCAGCTCACCCACTGCAGTTGCTCGCCTTCTTGTCAAGAAAGCATTTCCTGTACCACTATATCTACCATACCAGAAAAGGTGCGTGGTTGTGTTGGCTCCTCTATCTCCTTTTTCACCATCTCGGCGAATGTTTGATATGTCTGATATGATATCGTGATGACAGGTCAATAAGCAGTAGCAGCATAAACTCTAATTGGGCATCCGACAGCCCATCCATGTTGGCGTATAGACTAATGGTGGAGCTGTCAAACAGGTGATTCACATGGGTGAACAGATTGGGCTGATCGCTTTCCACATTATGCTGGTGGCTCCTGGCAGATATTCAATCACGTCTAACCCTACTTCGGCCCATGTGATGTGGTAGGTACTGCCTGGTGGTGGATATAGCACATCGGCGTGTATGTATGTGGTGGAATGCTGAGCTTCCGTGAATAGAACCCATTCTATGCGATGCTGAACCACACGTCTACCGACCAGAGATGGTCTGATAACATTCTCCCCATTTCAGAGTAGCAATTGGACAAACGGCATGGCTAGACACTCCATTTAAACCATATATATATATATATATATATATATATATATATATATATATATATATATATATATATATATATATATATATATATATATATATATATATATATATATATACACAATAGATCCTATATGTGCACACTCGACCGGTCTGGCCGATCTCGTGGACGTGTACGACTTTTATGCCGCCAAGGTTAAGGAACTGATGGCAAATCGTTCGTCCTCCAATATAGAGCAGACTCCAAGACATTAGCACTTCATTCCATCAGTGGAGATGGCGTAGAGCTGCTCACTGACCTAAAGGATGTCTCGAAGGAACATCTGGGTCTAGAGAGGGTTGAGGACAAAATACTGTTCCGCTATGACTTCCCGAAGAAGCAGATCATCTTCCACCCACTGAGAGAACGGTCACCAGATAAGGCTGAGGATGTTAACACTTTGGACGCTGATATCAGCTTTCATGTCTTGGATCCGACTGTGAAGCATGCCCCACCGATGTCACATGATGGTGTGGTGTTGACCCTGGCGAAACAGCTGCAGGTAGTCTTCGACAAAAACGCGTTGTGATATCGTGCTGGACCTGGTGGTAACTGGCGAACGTGGGTGCCACTATATAGACCTCCAGCGGTTATTGACCTACAGGTCAGCCCACTCTCTACCATTGTGAAGAAAGATGGCATGAGCCGGAAGCGTTATAACCAAGGGACATCTTTCCTGACCTATATAGTACAGGGAACAACCCTAGTTGCAGTGGGTGATACGATTGGAGTCACTGGAGGAAAGCCTCCACCCATGTGATGGACCAGAGGAAGCCATCAATATTCAGGATGGCATCCTGCAGATAGAGGGTGTGTCGCACTCCTCGAAGGCAAAGGGCGCAGTGAAGTTTCTCGAGCGTGTTGAGCTCACAAATCCGCAGTCAACGCCCATTGTGCTAGAGCTGCGACTTCTAGCTGTTGGTAAGGTGAAGCAGCTAAATCCGCCCCTGAGGGCATGAAGATCGGAATCGATGCCGGCACAAGGCTCGATCTGACACAGATATTTCTCGAGGCGTTCACCTTGTTCGGTTTAAGTTCACCTTGTTCGGTTTAACCCTCCATGTATAGGATGCTAGTCATACCACTGCTCATACCTGTGGTGGTTGCCTCACAGACACCCATAATATTAGATGTCAAGTGGGCCTACTTCCGAGATGAACCTCAGTACAATCCCTTCCGCGACCATCTGCAGAAAAACATAATATCTACGACCGATTCCACCTACGTGAGGAAGTTGAGTCTGCCTGCCACTTATATGGTATAGAAAGGTCTGGACGTGGTTGTCTTTAGCTGGAGCAGTACCAGATCCTCTGTGTTACATGTGAACGTGCCAGAGTATGTCATGGTACAGATGGTAGGCACTTCAGTGTTCTGCTGAGTGACCATTGCCAAGGCAGTTGGAAGGCCTGTGCATAATCCCCTCATGCCGATGTGACACTGGTCGTGACTACGTGTTTATTCTGAGCAGCATCGCTGTGGAGAGCATAGGATACGTTGCCGCAGGCCGCTCAAGAGCGCTGCTTGCAGCTGTCACTGCAAGCAGAGCATAATTGTTTTTTGCATCAATAATATAGCTTCCGACAGACAAAGCATAAGCATAAGCAGTTCCGTCTGTGTTTACACACGTCATTCTGATGGCGCTCAGCGTTCCGTATATGATATCCAACTAGAGATGGTAACAAATTTGGGCTAGATGGGTGTCGGAAAAACTGAAGAGATTAGAGCATAATGCACGGGATGGTGTCTCCGCACCGCGCTTGCACTGGCGCTAACAACGCTATCGTCGACCATGTGTATCACAGTCTAAGGTTTATCCAGATGGTATACGTCGCGACTGGTGCCGACGTGAGTGATGATCTATCGGTTATCATCAAGCGCTACGATCGTTCCCGTAGACTACGACGTTTGCTTCTTCAAAGTGTCGTTCCGTAGGTGCTGCTGGAGGACAAACGATTTCTTTAACCTTGGCAGCGCAGATATGCTAAATAATTCACCATGCATGTAACTCCATAGTTCTAGGGGTAGCTAGGGTAGGGATGATTAGACCTGTAATGTGTGATCTGAATACCATGTAGAATGTGTGTCTCTAAATGGGAATTTTCTTGATGTCGTTCCGACATGAACAACGAGCAAGCTGTGCGAGCACAACATTGCACTTGCGTGACAACAAATCAGCGGGCAGGGTCCATGATCCATGACCAACAAAATCAAGGCCACAGAATTTAGAGGATGATGGGAGCCCCAGATCACGGATCGGCGGCTCCAGGCGGGAGGTGGTAAGTTTCTACCTCCACGTGTACTACTTATGCAGAATCTGGAATTGTAATGGTTTTTGCCAAATATTGTCGAAATAATTATTCTAATTATCATATTTAAATGATTTCTGCATTTAGCTCAAGGTGAAATCTTGGGGACTTTTATTATGCTGTTACTAATGATATAGTGAAGCTGTTTGCAAAACTTCGGCTTTATTATATTTTTTCTTTTAGTTTCCTCCCAGGGACCTATAATTTTTCTATCATTAACAAGACCACTGCAAAAGTCGTTTTTGCCCAGATTGAGTGATAAAGGATGGTGATACGACTACTACTACGACTACTACTACTACTACTACTACTACTACTACTACTACTACTACTACTACTACTACTACTACTACTACTACTACTACTACTACTACTACTACTACTAACTACTACTACTACTACTACTACTACTACTACTACTACTACTACTACTACTACTACTACTACTACTACTACTACTACTACTACTACTACTACTACCACTACTACTACGACTACTACTACTACTACTACTACTACTGCTACTGCTACTGCTGCTGCTGCTACTACTACTACTACTACTACTACTACTACTACTACTACTACTGCTGCTGCTGCTGCTGCTACTACTACTACTACTACTACTACTACTACTACTATTACTGCTGCTGCTGATGCTGCTGCTGCTGTTGCTGCTGCGGCTGCTGCTGCCGTTGCTGCTGCTGCTGATGATGATGGTGACGACAATAATAATATTTTTGTGAATTGGGTACATATTGTATAACTCTAATAACATGTGTTCATGATAATAAATTCAATTCAAAAGGAAAGTACCGAGAAAGTAACTGGATTCATGTTAGCATGTGGTATCAGTAACGGCCCCGCAAACCATGTACCGATATTTCAAAATTCACGATTCATTACTCCAGAACAAGCATGTAATATATGTGGAGTGCTATGACGTATGAACAAAATACAATTTATGCAGCATCAAAACAGTTTCCATGGTATTTACAATGTCTATATAGATTAACTGTTAACATTGAAACAAAAAGTCTCCATTTACTACAGCGGTATGATTAGTTCCTTTCAGGCAAGCTATTCTCATACCGGATAACAACCATCTACGTTAGCGACACGATGTTACCCCAAAAACGCGCCTAGAGCATTTCCCACGCCCACGATGAACGAATCAATATTTTACACAATTATGTTCCCATAAATACTTCGTTCAAAGAAGATAGTATCTATCGATTGCGATGTTGTACAATATTCTCGATGACCAAACACGAAAATCGTTAAATTATTGAGTTGACCCTTTGACCCTGCATTACAGAATTCGATAGCTCATTGGCAATTTAATAAATATTACTTTGACTATTTTGAAACTAATTTGACCGGAAGCTGTTGCTGCCACAAGCAGCAACCGTTTCCAGTCAAATTGGTTTCAGAATATTCAACAGTGTATAAGGACAATCTCCTTGGAAATGAGGTTTTGGGATTTCAGGGATAAGAGGGTTACGGCGGTGCTAATGGATGTATAATCCATTAGAACGCGTAGGCATCGTTATGGCCAGGTCGATTTATATACCCTAAGATCATATTGATGCATCGACAAAACGTGTATCTTTGTATAAAGAGGAAACGTTAAAATTAGATAGTTTTCTGGTAATGGAGACGCAGGGCCAAAAGCAATGTCCACGTCACCATGTTTTTTTAGTGTCCTAATAGTATGTCAGGGTCATGATCAGATGAGGGCAATGAGGGCGCGGTTGGTGTACGATTATTGGAGATGGCATTTCATTAAACTGATCAATGATGTGAATTGTCATTCCGATTTGAACTAGTATTCGGTATTCGTATACAAATCTATATCAAAATATTCGTATCGTTTTATGACTGAATATTTGATTATTTGAATATTTCAGATGGATGATTAATAGTAACAATATATCGCCGGTAAGTGTGTGAAACAGGCAATCTTTGTGAAGCCAGCATACTGCGACCTAATTGATTATGACCTCATATACTTGACTGACAAACTGGATTCCTTTATTCCTGTAGGGGTTGAACACCGTGTGCATGTTCAATTAGACAATCCAGATACAATAACCTTACAAAGCGTACGAAAATCTACTATTAACTATGTTGAAACGAATTTGATTGTGGCAGCGTAAGATTATTGCGGAGCGGGCCTTTCCAGTTTTAGCTATGGCCCACCCATCTCTATCTAAGCTCTAGCCACACCTCAATATGTTGGGATTGATCGATCCCTGAACTCCCTGACAATCAATTTCCAGAAAATTATATGGGTAAGCTGTTAAATATTTTGAAACCAATTTGACTGGGTATTGTATGGCAGCAACAGCGCCCAGTCAAATTAGTTTCAAAATATTCAACATAACGTTTAGTAAATGGTAAAGACATACAATTCGTACCACATGTCTGACTATTAAACATTAAAGACGGACTAAATCGAGTCATTCATGCCATATTTAATTAGTCAACCTACGCGTCACGTAGTTGATTATGACGTCACATGATGGATGGATAACCTGGAAAAGGTATTTCACTGGTTAAAGGATCAATGAATATATTACCAAATCAAAATAAATATTCTGTTTTGCAACTAATACCACATGAAACAGCGTATACGCAGCTTAGAATCCACCCATTTTATTGGCGTGGCGAGAAACAATGTATTCTCTGGACAACGGGATGATCACCCCCGGACCCCACCCATCCTGCCTCCAGGCGCCACGCTCATAGCAAATTCCAGTATCCTCGCCTGTTCAATGTGATATAAGATAAATAAAGTGGCTTGCCATGCACATAATACATAGCTGCTTCATTACACAAGCATATAGACCACGAGTCCAGATCATAGAAATATACTATATTAACATAGTACATGTCTATGGTCCAGATACGAAGTACAAACGGAACACGACCCTGAAACGCATACTCCCATTAGATGACACATGTTGTAAGCGCGTTGGTCTGTTATGCAGCATGCTGGATATCGTATAACAGTTCTCCGTAATACGCGATAATAAGGTGCGGGTGCTCTAGTAGTAATAGGGGTTCAAAATGATACCACCTCCTTTGTCTAAATGGAAATCAGGTGGGGGCCTCATTTGTCTAAATGGAAATCAGGGTGGGGGTCAAAATGATACCACCGCCCTCAACTGGCCGCCGTTCGGCGATCCGTGGCCCCGACTGCCCTCTCAATCCCTGGTGCATAGATTGTTGAGACCACCACGGATCGCCGAACAGCTGCCAGGGAGGTAGGATCATCCCGACACTACTAATACCAGGGGCTGAACGCCCATTTAGAGACAAGCCTCCACAGTGATATACACCACTGATCACCCACAGGGCCGGCCTCTCTGTTCTGTGTAGGCTCAGACAAACACGTAGTCTCTGCCAGAGTCGCATCGGCAAGATGGGACCACCCATAGGGGCTTCCATCTACCTTGGCAACGCTCATCTTGGAGGAGGCTAAAGTGATTAGCATGTGAACCATGGCAGACTCTGGCATGTTCACATGTTACGCAGAGAATCTGGTGGTGAGCAGGGCTCTCCAGCAGACAACCACGGCCTACCCTCTCCACCCCATAGAAATGGCAGACAGACTCGATCGCTTTACGTGGGTGAAAGCGGTCGTAAATGTTTCTCTGCAAGGGGTCGACCCAAGGATTGTACTGGCGGTCATCCCGGACGTGAACCCATTGGTATCCAATATCATGGCAGGCTCAGCACCCTGTGCCACAGCTGTATACGCCAGCACGAGCAGTATGATGAGAATCATGGCTATATATGAAAAGTTAAGCTGAACAGCGTGAACCACTCGAGAAATAGCTGTGCCAGATCGAACCATGTTCCATCCGGATCGATAGTGATCTTCATCCCCTCAGGGGTAGGGGCTAGCTGTTTCACTCTCCCGCAGCCTAAGAAACGTAGCTCTAGGACTATATGAGTCGTTTGTGGGCTAGTGAGTCCGACTCGCTGAAGCAGTTTAACAGCACCCTTGAGTCTGGAGACATGTGACACCCCATCTACCCATAGGGTGCCCTCCTGGAGGTTACCAGCTTCTTTCGGCCCATGGAATGGACGACGCAGCACATGTAACCACGATCTAGTGACCCACCCTCGTCAGGGAGACACCTTCACATAAGTAGGTGAGGAAAGATGATCCCCGATTGTAGAGCTTTCGAACTGTCCCATCCTTTTTCACAACAGAGGAGAGGGGAGTAACCTCTATGTCAATGACTGGGGAGGCCTATATAGTGGCAACCAGGTCCAGCGCGGTACCACACTTCATTCTTCTCAAATATGAACTGCAGGTCTTTTGCCAGGGTCAATAGCATGCCATCATGGACCATCGGTGGGGCACCGCTCGAATGGGGTTTGACCAGATGAAAGGTGGGGTCGTTATTTAGGGTGTTGATGTCTGCCACCTCCGAGAGCTCAATCAACGGCTCGAGGACGTACTTCCTCTTCGGAAAATCGTACCGAAACACGATCTTGTGGCCATCTATGTTGCGACCCAGGCGCTGCTTCGTCACATCCGTGAGGTCCAATGGGGTGGAGGGAGAATGCCTTTGAGCTTGCTTCGTACTGTAGAGCGAATTATTTGCAATTGCTCTCTTCTACCTTGGCAGCATCAACTGCGTACACATCTGCCAGGTCAGCAAGACCAGTCGAGTGAGCAAATATGGGTTCCATAGCACGCCATAGGAGGGGTTTAAACAAGACATATAACCATGCCGATTGTCCGACTGCAGCTCTCCGGTGGTGAGAACATAATCTCGCCCTCTCTAGAGGGGAGACAGGTGGTACAGTACTGTGTAGAATGTGTCCTCTTCGATGTGCCCAGCAGGGCACAACATACCTACACGCCGATGTGCTACATCAACCTCTGGGTAGTGCACACAGCAGCTCACTGTTAGAAGTCGGCCGGGACGTGATATAGTATCTCCCAGGTGCCAACAGCAACATATGGAAAGCTATCAGTCCTAGCCTGTTCACACCTGTAAATCACCTGTTTGACACCCCTCCATTAACATATATGCCAGCATGGATGGGATATCAGACGCCCATTTAGAGTTTACACTCTTATTATTCATTGACCTGTCGACAACATGATATCATACCAGGAATATCTGACCTTTGCCGAGATGATGAAAGACGGTTCATGATCCCTGCACAAAACGAACAGATGCTCGCACTGCAACAAGAAGGAGAGCGGCTACAGCGGGAGAGCTGGTATCAAGAGAGCGTGAGCATTGCAATGAGGCGAAGGAACAGTGAAGCTTCCAAATACTGACAGGACATCCTGAAGAAGAGCAAGCAGGATGCAGGAGTCTTGCCAGACGGCGATGAGCCAGATATCTTCCCATACGACGATGAGCCAGATGTCTTCATAGACAAGGATGAGCCAGGTATCTTCTCAGACGAGGATGCGCCAGAGAACATACAGTGGGAAGAGGAGATGGCGCAGAAGTGTAAGACCAAGAAAGCCTTCCAGTAGCGGACATACTGTCTTGGTGATAAGGTGAAGTTCCAGATGTCATCTCTCAGAAAGCTACTGGCACCCGACATAGTGCTGGATGACCACTGTCTAACAGACTTCTGTCTCAACAACCACAAGCTGGTACGGTTCGCCGGGCTCTCCAAAATGAACCCTTCTATAACTCATGAGCAGATTCTGCAGGTGATGCTGGTTTAAGCCTCCAGATATACTATGGCAAAATCAGAGTGGCAGAAGCAACCAGAACCATACCCCTCCCTCACTGCTGACGAGGGTGGTACCATCCATGGCTGAGGACTCCAGCAGATAGATACCATCAGGCAGAATCTCTTCCATGAGGCAGAAAAGTACAGCAGAACACGCATGTGATATAGGACAGCATATAACGTCCTCGCGCATACAACCACTGCTGTGGGTGTGATTGGAGCCAGTGCTGGTGTGGCAGCTGTGGCCACTCTCGCTACAGGGGTGGGTGCCCTCGTCCCCATCCCGCTGGGTGGCGTGACACTAGCTGCCATTGTCTTAGCCACGGGCTTGTGTGTGGAGCAGCCGCAGATCACAAGGAGGCTGGAGAAGCATCCTAAGTACGTGACACTGGCACAGAGTATGCCATGGACTATCGACGAGGCTGTCAGCAAAGCTCTCGAGGATGGCCAGGTCACCGATGAAGAGTACCACCATATATTGTACATCCAAGCCCTGTACCACACGGAGAACCATAAGGTGCGACAGCAATACCTCAAAGGCTCCAGCGAGCGGGTTGATATGGAGGAGCTGAAACACGAGATGTTACGCGAGGTCACCTCGCTGGCCTTTGGTGTCGAGACGACTACAAATAGTGTGCTGCCTGTACAGTAGCTTTAAGAACACCAGTATAGATAGCCTTCCCACTGAACCTCACGACAGTCATCCGAAGCCAACCGCCCCTTCTGGGTACACCCTTGACTGGCCTGAGAGGGCTACTGGATGATATACCGGAGCTAACACCATTCTCCATCACAGTGGATGGATGGTCCCGAACCAGCTTCTCCATCAACCCACGACTGCTAACCAACCGCCCCATCACCATCAAGGATGAGAAGCAAGCTCATACTTGGATGGCTGCTCCAAGCCTCTCATACTGGAATCAGCACCTCAACTGTGCTGTGTGATGTGCCACGGCAGGATGTGGGGTAGGTTCCACCCTGCTTCAACCCTATTCTGGTACTCCTGAAGCTGTGCTCATCACCAGCTGTCTCAGATTCCATGTGTACGTCATGGTGCAACGAATCCTCCATGAGCTGGGTGCAAGCCCCCCTGATACAAATGACTTCGACCCACTCCTCAACAGTCAGAGCATCTCAGCAGCCAGCGGACTAGAGAGAGTTCAGCGCTCACCCAGACTATCAGTGGCATGGTGGTGACAACAGCGGCCTAGGGGTTATGTATGGTGACCCGAGACGTGACTGCTCAGGGTTCCCCTATCGAACACCCCGACTAGTAGGCCACCGGAAGACAGCGACATTCTTGTTCGATCCAGACTCCGACCCTGGAGCGCTGGTGAAAAATACGCACATCAATGGCTTGCGGCAGGACTATCCAGATGTGTGGAAGTACTTTGTCCCACACACCACCTCAGGCCTCACACCAGCAGTGCTCGTTCGGATCAACCATTCCCTGGTAGCACTGTGCTACTGGCTCCTTACAGCACAGACCAAGCTGCGTCATTCCATAGATGGAGCCAGCGGTGCAGAGGTCCTTGCCATGTTCATCAGTCTCGTTGAAGATATGATCATCGTGGCAGATCCCAGCAGTCTTATTGCTAAGTTCCAGCAGGGGTTGCAGAAGGCCCGTCGCAAACTTGACTTTGCTATTTCACCACACCTACAGTTGATTCCGAGCAACATGATCGTTAACATTGAGGAGCTCCAAGTCGGGGGCTATAACAATGTGATAGTCGACGGGAGTTCCCCCGGTGTTCACCTCGGCTTAGACACTGATATCAACGCACCTACACGTAGTACGGGCCATACAGTCGTTCTGACCATGACACTGCAGCCGGTTGGTACGATGCTTCCCATGGCAGCTCCGACCCTGACACTGCAGCCAGTCGACACAACACCATTTCCCGTGGTAGTGTTGTCAGGCCTAGCTATCGTGGCGCTCGGGATCAGCCTACTCCACCGCTAACAAATCAGCTATAAGACTATCCTGACTCTCTACAGTAGCAGTAGGGACCACGGTGAGACACTGAACCAGCTTGGCCTGCCCTGCAGCCCCTATGCATGCGGCCAACATGCACATCCAAGGGCTGGATGGTTCCACAGCGCATCCTTTTACAGTTTGTAGCTCTGAGTAAGGTGAGGCCTTGGAGGTCTGCAACTGCTGGAACACATCTGGCAGACACTCCCGATCCTTGTAGAAACCTTTAGCTCGCAGGGGGTGCTCGACGATACTCCCGCCCATGATAAGGTATTCGAGGAAGCAGATCTGCCCCTTACCAAATCCTAGATAGAGCTTCACAGCTGTCAGCTCCTGTGTCAGTTCAGCACCGGAGAGCTGAGCGAGCTCATCTGGTGTCTTCTTCTTGTATCCCTTCAACTCCCTCCTGAAGACATCATAGTACTTCTCACATAGCGTGAGGCCGGACATGGTTAAGATGTCTCAATAGAGAGATGAATATTCCTGAGTACCAACCCGGCCACCTGGCAGATGCAGACTGGGAAGATCTTATTAGCTCTCTCGATAGGGGATGCAGACGTTTAACCGCGTTGTATACTCAGTGCTTAAACAATGACGTCAACGGTACAGATTGTGAGGCAACTGCCCGAGAGCCAGGCGAGTCTTCGGAAGGTGGAGAACCTGCTGCGAACCAAGACACAGAGGTTACTGAGCAAAGCAGTCCATGTCGCCAGTAACGTGGCAGCAAATGTGGCCGTGGTGAAGATGACAGGGGGAAATGAGGATCTTCCTGCCGCCACTGCGGCTGTCCTCGCTACAGTGGTGAGGGGGTGGCTGGGAACTGTCTCGGAATAACTCACCCCATCCCAAAGCTCACCCTCATGGTGCCTCCTACATGGTTGCCAGCAAGATCATGGGTGAACGTGTTACACTAATGGAGGCCGCGGTTCTAGGGCTAGCAACGAGTGCAATGGCTGAGATCATCGTCGCCTACGTTTAACCCCTCTGAATAGTGAGAGATGGATCACGAGACCCCTGCACTATATGAGGCATGGTGTGCTGGAGGGTGGTGTGTAGCCCATAGTCGAGCACGCGGATTGAGGATTGCAAATGCCAGGGAATGGTAGACCACCCACAAGGCGTGCCCCTGCAGGGAAGGCCAGTACCCTGAGCACTGCCACCTATTCCCTTGGCCGACTGCGTTGTCCTCCTATGTCCAACTATTTCACTGGCGGTATGACTAGTAGGTTTAAGCCGTGTATATAGCACTATGCCTCTGTCACTCACATACCTAGAAAGCAAAGAGCTAGGTGATCTTGCTCACTTGGGTGAGGGACGCCTCGGTTCAGAGAACACTGTTGCCCCTATCTCCTTCCTAGACTTTGATGAGAAGGGAGACCCGCGGGAGATCAGAGGTACCCTCACAGCCCAAGATCTCATCAGGAACACTGATACGGTAGGATAATTGGCCATTAACAAGGCCAAGACTGTATACACGGGGATGGGCATCAAAAACGATGCGAATTATGCTCGGAGTCGATGAGGCTGGTGCCATCAAGGTTATGGTTGAGTCCTATGCACAAGACCTGGTTAAGGATCTCCTGAAACCATGGAACTCATTCCAACAGGATGAAGAGAATCTCAGGGTAGGCACCCTCGGCCTGAGCAATATCACTGTCGATGGCAAAACAGATGCTACTGCCAGCCTCCAGCTACCAGAGGTGAAGAAGTCAGGATTCTTTGGTTTGCCGTTTAAGACCACAGGATAGTCATGGCTTCCTGTGCATGTATCATACAGATACTGGATGTACTAGACACTGTGGGTGCTGACACAGGCCCTCTCCGCTATCTTCTCAGCTGCTGCTGGGATTTCATGCTTGACGCCTCCATCACATCCTTCGTATCCGCCGGAGGTACAGGATTCCCTGGTCTGTAGTTGAAAGAGTTGGTGCAGGATGTACTGCCATTTATTCTCCCAGATATAGACGAGGCTACTGCAGACCAAGTGCTAACCATGCTCCACATACATGTCTGTACCATTCGACAGTAGGCCCGTCGATGTTGGCCAGGTGGTGCTGATCATTGCCCCATCAGGACACGGGGAAAACATCTTGCTGCAGGCTCTCCTGGCCGAACATATACACTCTCAATACATCCTTCTGGTGTCTGACTCCACCGCTGAGGCAGTTGGCAGTAATGATCAATGGTACAATGGCCGAAGCACCAAGATGCAGAACCTGCAAGCACTGATGGAGAAGCTGCTGGCAGCCCGACTGACAGAACCACTTGTTCTAGTTATCGATGACCCTGCAATGGACCAGAAGACAGTCACCTACCTCAGCAACATCACCAGGCGCATCCGGCACACACAGATAACTGTTTTTATCCTCGTTCAGAAGTACACCCGCGAGATCTCACCGGACATCCGCCACAATGCCCGGTTGCTATACTTCAGCTCCAAGCGTGGACGGTCTGCGGCTCGAGACCATATACGACAGCCTAACCCTCAAGGAGATCAAAGTGTACTTTATCGCAGGTGTACAGAGGGCAGCTGAGCTGCACCGCTTCATCTTCAGCAACAAGGAGACAGGTTAGCTGTCACACTTCAAGCCATCTCTGGAAAAGGCGCAGACCTTCACCTGCAAGCTGAATCCAGTCAGGAAACTAGCCTACTCTACACGTTATCGCTGACAGACTGTCGGCCGCAACTTTTCTCATTCATCAGAAGGCTGAGTAACTTCGTCCGAGGTCTCCGCTACTTCATCAGATGCTTGAGGACCTTCGTCAGAAGCTTGAGGAACTTCGTCAGAAGCTTGAGGAACTTCGGCAGTTTCGTCAGAAGGCTTCACTTAAACTGTTGCTGAAACTCTATCCACTGAGGGTCAGAGTCTAGGACTCTCTTCTTCTGGAACTTCCCATGGAAGACCCACTTTTTCCATGCGTGACTAGCATCGTGCTTGCGAGTGGATTTGATGAGGTAGTCCTGGTATTTATCAGGGAATGTGTGCTCAATAGCCTCCTTGCGGCCAACAGTGAACCCATCCTGAGTATCTTCTGCATGGCCGGTGTCGTGGCTCTCCGCTACAGCGGCACCGACCTCCTCCTGGAAGCAGTTATTTGCACCAGACTGGAGGCTATCCAGCATTTCTCGCTCTTCCTGGCTATGGAGGCTAAATACGGCATCCCACTTCCCGACTGTTAGTATATCTTTGGGGTCGACCCTCGCCCTCTGGAGAGCTAGAATAACAGGACTGTTGGTTTGGGCCACAGGTAGGTTGAGTGCCCTGCCCTGGGTGCTGTCAAACTTCCGGTAGAATATCCCAGTCAGGTGTTCATTTGTACTATGAGCTGGCGCTCCTTCCTCTATGGCGGCCAGTATCTCCGCATCAGATGGAGGTGTAACCTTGGCTCACTCGTTGATAATGTTGATGACACGAAGCAATCCTCACACCCTGTCACAGTGGGACAGTGCACGCCGTGGCTGTCATGCTGACTGTCGTGCCGGACTTGTCCTGCTGCCTATAGACAATCTGCTGGAGAACTTTTCCAAGCGTGGCAGCCGTTTAAAACCTCTATATACCCAGACCTTAAACATGCTGCAGTATGTGCAACATCCAGATGGGGCCATTGAAGCCACGACATCACACCACACTGATCCTCGGAAGGACATTCGACCCAGTATATAGGATGAGAACCTGATGTCCGCTGCTGGGAAGTACATCGACTTTGCAATCTCAGCACAGCTCCACGAGTTCAAGAGCATGACACTCGAGTTCAAGCTTTAGAGCACAATAGAACAGACGGTAGAGCTCCCGCAGGTTCTGAACAGGTGGGAGATCATGCAGAGCAACAGCACTGTGGACACCACCTATGTGAACGATGAGTACCGAGTCCTGGGTCCGCTGGCTCGTGGACCAACCTTCTATGTGAAGGGAAAGGGGTATTACGCTGTGGGGTGCAATGAGAGGTTCACGGAGTTCGAACCATGGGCAGGTGTCGAGAAGACTGTGGCAGTTCCACTCTTAACCCTCCGGGTGTACACTGAGAAGCTCGCAGATGTGACAATGAATGCTCCAAGACTTCATGTCTGGCATGACGAGAATGACCAGGAACTGAACCAAACTGGTTCCAAACAGCGGATCGGGCATGTGGAGCGAGAACACCAGCAGGTCCAAGCCTCAGCTAACCAATGGGTAGAGCTTGCATTGCGTCATGGTGCATCGGACTGTGTCGCGCTGTTGTGGTCCTGGTTCAGAAGGGAGAAGCCATCCAGCAGGTGGATACCCTAGATGACTTCAAGCTTGTCATTGCTGGGACCAATGTTCTTAGTGAGGTACACGAGCTGGCTGACTGCCAGCTCTACAGACAGAAAGCTAAGTGATATGCACTTCTGCGACTAACTATGGAAGCGATGACCTCGAGTCAGCACTCGAGGGCCATCACCACTTCGGGGGAAGAAACATCCCACCTAATCAGAGCAACCGGCTCAGCTTCAACATCGGAAACCTCATAGCTGGGACACGCCCATTAGGTTTGATGGTATTTTACTTTGGCTATGCTAAGGTATGCATGTTGAACACATCAGGTATTCAGCTTGAGCGTGTGTAGAACACGACTCCTGTCATCACCACTGCAGCTGCCACCACTACTATAAGTTCTGCTGTCTTCTGACCAGTCGATGCTTCATAGTCGAGCATTGGCTCAGATATCTTTACAGCATCGTAGTATGCATCAAGACTCTCACCTGCCTCTTTGCGGCTCTGGCTGGCCTGAGCTCGGAGTTGTCGTCGGCGTGCCTCCCTCTGGCGCATATGCTCGAGTGCTTTGCTGTACTCAAACTTCTCCTTAGACAGCTGCTCCATCGCCTGGTTATGATGCTCACACTCGACCTCTGCTTCCTTCATGTTGGCAAAGCTGAGTCCCCAGTTCGCTAAGGCAAACACGCATGCATTCAAGATTTCGGAGGCCATGCTATAGACTACAGTTTAAAACTACTATATAGCTTCCCCAGCGACGGATATGTATGAACCAGAGGCTTATGAAGATCCAGTCGAGGATATAGATGACGAGGACTATGAGGAGGACTGTGATGTGGAGGATTATGATACAGACGACTACGATGTAGCGGAGTCCGCTGATGAGTATGATGATGTAGAGCCTGAATCCCACAAGCTAGTACACAGAGCGAAAGGAATCTATCACACTTACGCAAAAGGTTCTATCGGTCCGCTGGCAGCAGTTGGGGCTCTGATCGCTCTGTTCACAATGAAGGCTGGCGAGACGGTCCGCAAGATCGCCAACAATGCTCTCCATGGGGTGGAGAAGATTTCTGAAGCTATACCAGCCATCGCCTCAGGAGTAGGTACGTTCTTTGAAGTCGCAGCCCCTTGGCTACCGTATGTTGCCATAGCGCTCACGGCCATCTGGGCTGCCGAAGATTTAAGCCATACTATATAAGGATGGTGTCTCTGTACGACCTGGTCAAGTCCCTTAACTTCCTAGGGTTGGTCGATAAACTACCGTTCAGTGAGGATCCAGCAGAGATTAGACGCCAGTGTACGGAGGTGTTTGAGGAGGTCTTCAGTGATGGTCGAATGAATGATGGCCGTCAGTTCGTCTGTTTAGAGCTCACCCAGGCCGTGCGTGACATGATGGGAGTTGACGTCAGTGAGGAAATCCGGGAGTTTATCAACCGTCCTTCTTGAGGAACTCTGCTATCAGCCTGGTGGATATTACCGTGAGCTCCCCACCACCAACTACTCGAGGCTGCACATCGCAAGGGCCACAACCTCACATTGAAGACAGTTAGCCAGTGGCTCAGCTGCCAGGCGATGTGGCAGATATACAGACCTCGTCCACGGCACATCAGGCATGCCCATTTCGAGGAAACTGATCTTAAACAGATTTCACCAGGCGGATGTTCTATTCCTTCAACACGACTCAGTTGGTCGTAAGACCTACAAGTATGCCTTCACCATCTTCGAAATCGCCAGCAGGTACAAGGAGGCAGTACCGCTCACAGACAAGTCAGCTGGCCAGGTGGCCCAGGCATTCCAGGGTGTTTACGAGGCTTCGGAAAATCCCCTCCGGTGGCCGGAATTGTTGCAGGTGGATGAGGATAAGGAGTTGAGAGGGGAGACTACAGCACTCATGTGGAAGCACGGTGTGGCAGTTAGGCGAGGCGAGGTAGGGCATCACCGTTCCTAAGCTATCATTGAGTGGTGGAATCGGACACTGGTAGAGAGACTGTTCCAACACCAATACGTGCAGGAAATGGCTGCACCGGGTGAACGTTCTAGAGTATGGGTGAGAGGGCTGCCTGCTGTGGTGGAGAGATCCAATGCCGAGGTTACCAGGCTAATCGGGAAGAAGCCGGTAGAGGCTATCAGACACTCTGTTTGTCACAGAAGCGAACACGGGAGAGGAGTGCCTACCACCTGATGCTCTGGTTCGGTACCTGTATGAGCCTGGTGAGCTGGAAGGTGGTCGACGGCGTGCAACAGATCCTAACTGGTCGATAGATGTTCCACAGGCTTGACAGGTATGTGGAGGCGGAAGGGCTGCCTACACTGTACTACCTGGCACGTGAGCACGGAGTGCCTAGGCGACCATTTGTCATGGAGGAGCTTCAGCTAGTCCCTGAAGACACACAGCTACCACACCCAGGGTGCAAACATGATAGTCGATGGGCTCGGTATTGACCCCCATCTGGCAGCACATGGCGCTTATCACAGTACACGGAGAGTCCAAGTTTTTCCTGCATATACTTCAGCATACCCTGGTTGAGCATGCGTAGGCCTCGGTTTTTAGCCATGTCCACGCCGCCATGTATGGCGCTGTAGAACCTCTGCCAAGAGACCTCATTCTGCCGCTTTGCCATTCCCTTAGCCGAGCACCTACTTGCAGCTGTGCTCTCCATGTAGTTGCATTTGGAGCAGCGAGCGATACCTTGAGAGCCTTCGAACTCGAGCTTGAACGGTCCCGGAGTCCATCCAGACCATTTATCCCAAGCTAGCCAGTCCCGCTTATGAGTCTGATACTCTGCTCGCATCTCAGGGCGAATGACATCGTCGAGGTTGGAGCCTGCTATAGCAATATATGCAGAGTCAGTGTCCATCTGCAGGTACTCAAAGCTGCCATGAGCTATGTAGCGATCGAAGAAGTCTAGTAGAACTCCAGCATTCGCAGCTTCGCGAGCTCATAAACGGCTATCCCCACCTGGAAGGGCCTTCGAATAGTAATTCTCGGCTTGCGATTCTGGAGCTTGTATGACTCACCGATCTCCTCGAGATCTTCGAACTACGCACATACGCAGGGCTTTGTCTACCACGCATTCATCCTTCATGAAGCTGATGTTGCTATGGCGTTCTAGGGCCTCGATGAGCTTCCTGTAGGCAATGTTGCCGAGGAGTTTGAAGAGATCTTCCAAGAGCGCTTTGCTCTTATCTACATCTCTTGAGCGGCGGGCCTCCATAACATTCTCCATGAACCACTCGAATAGGCGCTTGGCCTCATAGTCTATGGTGCGGTATACAGCAGTGATCTCCAGGCCATGGGTTATATACCACATGAGTGTCAGTGCATACAGCAGCTACTTCTTGCCTGAGAGGGCACTGACCAGCTTCTGGGTGTTGGGTCGCTTCCGCCCTGTACGCTCTAGATATGCCTGCATCTCAGAAGAGATGGCCTCTAGCAGGATCTCGCGGTTATAGAAGAGCGGGGCATTTCCTCGAACTTTGCCCACAGAGCCATAGGGACCTCTAAATCCAACTCAGCAAATACAAACCAGCAGTCTGCTAGGAGGTCCTCCTTAAAGTGGGCTACACCACTGGCACCGGACCAATGATGGACTGTCTCCTTACCACAGGGCATCTCTTTGGCTATCTTTGACAGGTACAGAGTTTTTGCATCGTAGCCGAGTAGACGTTGGCAGACACGCTCACTCTGGCGGATGCATGTCACACGATGCTGGGCCCTCCAACATCCGCGTTCTTCATCATCTCGTAGGTTTCCTTGCCCAGAGAGTAGAGGCTAACATCCAGCATGTGCTGAGCGGTTCCATGTAGGAGGTACTGCAGTGCCACACCTGGGAGAGACACCGAGTCTTTGAGGATGTATATTTCTCATTCTGTGTAGAACTCCCGCATCCACACTGGGGCTTCGATGAATGGACTGACGTCCTGGTTGTTGTAGTTTCGCAGCCAGTCGGCGAATGTCCGCATTCCATGCTCGCTGAATGTCTGGTGACATTGTTCCCACTCTGTTCGCATCAAAAGGTAGCCACCCTTGAGCTTAGATGTCCATGCTGACTAGTCAGGAAGCCCTGGATAGGTGAGCTTCTCATGTCTGTCAAACCATTCATACGGGAGCCAACCCTTCTGCTGTGTACACCCGTTAGCTTTGACCCATACCTCATACCAGACTCCTGGGCTGAGGTAGTTCAGCACATCGAGAAACCGTAGCTCAGGTGTTATGAGGAACATGGACTGACTAGCCTTCCTGGTGACTTTCACTGTATCTGTACTGTCAGTCAGCTCATCGACAAAGTACTTCTTGATGAGGTTCAGATCATACCGCCCAGAGTTGAACCCCAGTACAGGCACTTGGTCACACCACTCGTTGATCAGTCGCTGTTGCCGCTTTGGGAGCTTGTCCAGGTCTGTCGGTATGTACTGTGCCCGATCCCTTGTCCAGATTAGAGATGCTCGCCGTTGGATCACCAGCATGAACTCTCTGATCAGTTCTTTGGGGTCAGGATTGCAGAGGTGAGTGGGCTCACTCGTGGCGCCCTCTAATGAGCAGCCAACTGACACAGAGATAGGCATGTGAGTACTCTCGATCGTGAGAGTCTCCATAGGATGAGTCTTGCTACCTTCTAGGAGTGCTTCGAAGTCGTAAACTATGAAGTGTGGGTATGGGACAGTCTGAACTCGTTTAGGGACGCTTGGACAGCGTTTTATACAGCACTCCTACTGTACCAGGCGCTCTCAGCTTCTCCTCTCTCAGGACTGTCTTGCGGTATCTTTGTTCGGCATACCCACCTCGTTGGTGTTGTGGACACGCGTGCCAGTGACAGCCATGGAACTGGTAAACGGTGTTGGTGGTCAGATCATAAGCATCTATGGGAGCACCCTCGATCCAACGCTCGCCACCGTGCCACACTCTCCATGGTGTATGTGTACGCCTCTGTTTCTCGACTCATGTTCGACCCAACGAGTAGCCGCTGAACTGGATGGTTAGGGCGGATAGAAGGCTTTCTCATACGCAGACTGTGGTGCCTCAACCTTCTCGCCATGACACACAATGTTTGTTTTGCCGCCTGTACAGTGATCATCATGGCGTTGAAGACGGCATGCCATTGTAAACCTCTGCTGACAATGACTGCAGACTAGTGTATGTGCCAGCTTGGGGATGTTCTTGATGTAGTGGGCATGGTGGTCCCACACTCTGATGGTCATGGTATCACGGTAGTGAGCCGCTTGTCTGATCATGTACCAGGTGCCCTCTTTAGTTGGTTCATACACGCGAAACCCAATCTTGGCGAAGAACTCTACCTTGTCCAGCTGATCCAGCGAAGTCTTGCGGACATCAGGTACTGTCTTGTCGTAGAACTGTGTGGCAAGCTCTCGTGCAGGAGCCATACATCTGTCAGCTCTCACTCCTCGGTGGACTGCTAGACATCTCCAGAGACACATGTTGTCCCTGTAGGTGTCGAGGGCAGTCATACTCTTCTTCTGTCGTAGCTGGTTTGGTAAGGGCCCTGTCCCAATCAGAGGTTGCAGGTCGTTGACAGCCCTGACCTCAACGTTGATTGATCGATCGAAAGCCCACTTGGTGTTGGGTCGATCGATATTGTCTGTGTCGAGGCGGGCTTGCTCTCTTGCTGCCACCCAGTCCTGAGCCGCTCCTATCGTCTTCAGCCACGGGCTCCCTGGAGCATTCTTGTGGAAGAGCATCACCTTACCATCTTCTATGTGACGGATGCGATAGGTATGGGTGTAGCGGATGGAAGGTGTTCTGGAAAGTCTGCTGGATCTTTTGCATGATCTGGCCTGTGAGGTCTCCTTCTAGACCTCTGAAGAATGTCCAGCATACTGACCGGCGTCCTCTATCCTCTGTCTCCCTTTCGCCGAGACGCTGGTCGAGAATGTGTTCACCTTCTCGCCTCATGCTCTGGGCTAAGGGTTCAGACCTCGGCCCCCTCATCACTCGGTTAGTGATCCTGCGTAGGAGAGGTAAGCGCTCCAGTGGATGGTCCGCCCTCCGCCTCGCTACAGTCCTGGCTCGCAAGCTAGCAGTCACCTCCTCGTCCAACTGACGAAGCTCACGTATCCACTGCGCTTTCTTGTGGCGATTCCAAGAATAATCTTTGGTATGTTCTGGAACCTTCCCATCTTCACTGCTCAGGAGAGTCGCTTCTGCCACTCCTCGGCACGGACCTGTCCGATCATCTGGAGCAGATCAGCTTTCTTGGCCTTAGGGTAGCCTCTAAGGCCGAATTGCTTTGCAATGGCGCGAAACTGTGCAACAGTAATCATGGTGTATGTCCCTGTGGATGCCTCTCTCTAAATGGGCGTTCAGACCCTATTATGTGTGGCCATCAGTACCTGTGGGTGGTGGATATCCCTGTGGAGGCCTGTCTCTAAATGGGCGTTCAGACCCTATTATGTGTGGCGATCAGTACCTGTGGGTGGTGGATATCCCTGTGGAGGCCTGTCTGTAAATGGGCGTTCAGACCCTATTATGTGTGGTGATCAGTACCTGTCGGTGGTGTATATCCCTATGGAGGCCTGTCTCTAAATGGGCGTTCAGACCCTATTATGGGTGGTGTATATCCCTGTGGAAGCTTGTCTGTAAGTGGGTCTTCAGACCATATTATGTGTGGTGATGAGTATCTGTGGGTTGTGTATATCCCTGTGGATGCCTGTCTATAAATGGGCGTTCAGACCATATTTGGTGCTGGCGATCAGTACCTGTATGTGGTGTATATCTCTCTGGATGTCTGTCTCTATAAGGGCGTTCAGACCCTATTTTGGGTGGTGCTGGCGATCAGTACTGGCGTCTACAGCAGTGGGCCCACTTCCGGGATGACCCCCAGTACAATCCTTGGGTCGACCCCTTGCGGAGAAACATTTACGACCGCTTTCACCCACGTGAAGAGATCAAGTTTGTCTGCCATTTCTATGGGGTGGAGAGGGTAGGCCATGATTGTCTGCTGGAGACCCCTGCTCAGCACCAGATTCTCGCATAACATATGAACATGCCAGAGTCTGCCGTGGGTCACATGCTAATCACTGTAGCCTCCTCCCAGGTGAGCATTGTCAAGGCAGATGGAAGACTCTATCGGGGGGGGGGGGGGTCCCATCATACTGATGCGACTCTGGTAGAGACTACGTGTTTGTCTGAGCCTACACAGAATAGAGAGGCCGGCCCTGTGGTTGATGGCGATCAGTGGCGTATATCACTGCGGGGGCTTGTCTCTAAATGGAAATCCAGTTGAGGGAGGTGGTCTCCTTTTGCCCGCCCCCCCCCCCCGACACCACTAATGCGTAGCACGCATGCGCACACATGTCAGTATTGTGAGAGAGT
>JAVVLW010002962.1:0-13000 GCA_034401795.1 Chaetoderma sp. LZ-2023a
AAAATCGAAGTCATAGCGTTGTCAGTGCGTTAAAAACTAAGCAAAACTACTACTACTACTACTACTACTACTACTACTACTACTACTACTACTACTACTACTACTACTACTACTGACAGAGAGCGTGCGTGCTTGCACGCATGCGTGAAGGTGAGTGGGTCGATGGGCGGGCGAGTGGGTGGGCTGACGAGTGAGCGGGTGATCAGGCGAGCGAGCAGGTATCATTGCCGTGACTGGTTCTAAACTACGAACTGTCTGCAAGCAACTTAACTGGAATAATAGGCATAGCCAAGCAATTACATTTGTGGTGATTCAATTCGTTAATTGAGAACAAAACTTGGAACTCGTACCAAGGATTATAATTATAGTATTTAAATTCAGCATTGTTATTTTTATTGTGGTCATTCACGACACAAGACCAAACTAATGAGGCAATTAAACGGTCGGTCGGTCACAAAAGCTTATTCCGAGCTATCTTTTCAGGAGTTTCCGTAAGCCTATACAGTAATTAAACTCTGGGAGAATGTTTGATTGTCATACAATATATTCTCCTTTACTATAGGACCGAATGCAATTAAAATTGTTAAAATCGGACCAGTCAAAGATGAGAAAAGAGCATACCAACCGCCTTGACAACGAAACGTGTCGAACGTGATTTGTGACACCACACCGGGAAGTAGCCAACAATGGACTTTTCCATTTTTAGCTATGCCCGCCCCTCTCTAGCTAAGCTCCGCCCAGACCTCGCTTGTGTTGGGATCGACCGATCTCTGAACTCCCTAGCTATCAATTTCCGGAAAACTATACAGATAAGTTATTGAATATTTTGGAACTAATTTGACTGGGCGCTGTTGCTGCCTATATTCTTTTCAAAATATTTCAGCATCATGTTTATTAAATAGTACCTCTATGGACGGTACTAAATCCCCACAACCCACGACCTTATAAAAGTTGAAATCCTATTCAAAAGGAATCAGTAGTTTACTAGAAACATCCAGATGCTGCCTGCCAAGCAAACACACAGACATACGGACAGACACACGGACAGCATATATACAGACATACATGGTGAAATACAATAACTTCTATCCCGTATGGATCACGGATAGCAATCTGTACACGTACATATTAGAGTATATGTGAAAGTTGTAGGTCGTGTGGGTTTTAGTAATCCCTATATGGACGGTACTAACCCCCCCCCCCCCACAAACCACGACCGTATAAAACTTGAAATCCTATTGTAGTTTACTAGAAATATCCGGAGACAGCCCGACAAGCAAACACACAGACAGACGGACAGACATACATACATACACACATACATACATACATACATACATACATGATTTGACTAGTTGCTTGATTTGATTGGTTGTTTTATTTGATTGGTTGTTTCATTTGATTGCTTGCTTGATTTGATTGCTTGCGTAACCTGTTGCTTGATTGGTTACATGATTTGTTGATTGAATTGATTGGTTGTTTGAATTGATTGATTGCGTGATTGATTGTTTGATTTGATTGGTTGCATGATTTGTTGTCTAATCTGATTGGTAGCGTGATTGGTTGCTTGTATTGATTGGTTGCATGATTGATTGGTTGCTTGAATTGATTGTCTGAACTGATTGGTTGCGTGATTGATTGTTTGGATTGATAAGGTGGTGGACGGGTTGTTTGCCGATTTGCCTACTTGATTGATTGCCTGATTAATTAAGATTGATTAAGATTGATTGAGATTGATTAAGATTAATTGAGATTGATTAAGATTAATTGAGATTAATTGAGATTAATTAAGATTAATTAAGATTTAGATTGATTGATTGACTGTGATTCCATGGCTAGACAACGCGGGGGTAGGCGAAGGGCTGGTGATGACGCTGAATCACACCACCCATCATCTGCTCACGCACGCCTGGTTAAAGTATACTACATGGTAATCCAATGTTTTCACCACCTGGGTGTGCTGAACACGCATCTAGACAGCGACACCGTGCCAAATGGCCTCGGTCGAAAGGTCAAGAGTTTGACAGACTTCTGCAAACCGGCCATGCCAGATGCTGAGGTCCACTTCGACATTCGTAATGTCAACTTTGAATGGGCGAAAACAATGATTAAAACATGGGTTCGCCACTATAACTGTAAACTAGGAGTCCTCCGTTCTGAGCTACTCTCAGCCCAGACTCTTCCTTATTTAGACCTTGGTCGGGCTAAGTCCACTGCAATCCATTGGGCCAAAAAGAATTATCACAGAAAATTGGATCACAACGCCATCTCAGCATTTTATGATTTTATTAGACCACTTGATCCGAATTATAAGCCTGTTACTCAACCACCAAATGTCACCCCTGTTAGCAAACCAGTACAAAATGCAAATTTAGTACAATCCGCTCATCCCAAAAAGCGAAACAACCGTCTCCCATTAGCTCTCTTCCTGGCACATCCAGTGACCACAGTATTTACATTCCAGTGGACCCCTCTATGATCCCTCTACCAGATTCACCTCCACCAGCGCCACCATTCTCTCCTGAGGATTTTCCTCCTCTTCCGCAGAGGGTGTCAAATGCCAAAGGTGCTAGTAAACAGCCGGGTCCAAGGACCCGAGCTGCACAAAAGGTCCCTCAACCACGATTCACACCATCTCCATGCGCCAGACCAAAGAAGCCCACACCCTTGGAACAGAATAAGTTCTGGAAATTCAGGAATGAGGCCACCAACAAACCAAATTGGCAACTTCCGACCCTCGACAAAAAGATCTTGATCGTCGGAGATTCAAACTTGAGTCGGATTAATGTGGATCCCCATCCAGATACTCAGGTTGCCTGTTTCCCTGGAGCATCGATTAATGATCTCAGAACGATCATTAATAAATACACAGGGAAATTGCAACCTGAGAAAGTAGTCCTCACCATAGGAATAAATGATAGGAATAATCTGATCTCAGCCTCCGAGTATCGACTTAGGTTATTATTCAGTATGGTACGAAAGAAATTTCCCAAGTCTAGGATCTACTTCACTGAACTAAATTTCTCCGCAACCTCGACACCTCAGCAAAAGCAGGCACTCGATGCAATTAATCGGACTGCCGCGTCAAGCAAGGCCAAATCCCCTGAGTCCAGGGTTATTGTCATACCCAGTCTTGCTTCGACAGAATTCGAAGTGGGTCATGACAATATTCATTGGACTGAGAGGACAGCAAATGACATGTATAATAACTGGCTTGTGGCCCTTAATTTAAACTAAACTCGGGTCAAGGTACCAACCACCCAGAAATGGGACTGGGTAGTAATATTGTAAACTTAACCGGCTCCGCATTAGGCGAAGCAGAACAGTCACTGCTTAATTTTGGCTTGACTTTTGTCCCAACACCAAAACATAAAACAGGTTTGGATGCAGATTTAGATAATGGCTTTACTGAAACTGCTGAATTTGGTCACCGTGTGAAATTAGCTGATTTTTTTCAAAACTCCAATAGTAATATTCCACTATTCATTGAAAAAACTGGCTGGGCTCCAAACTTAAAATGTGTTGACCCAGCAATCGGTGAAAGTATAAAACTTTACTCTGAACGTATTGAAAATACTACATTTCCAAACGATCAGCAAAATTTATCTTATGAGCAACGCCAGGCCCTATTAGGTTTATCTAGAAAAAGTGAAATTGTCATCAAACCTGCGGATAAAGGATCAGCTACTGTAATAATGGATAAAGACCACTACATCAAAGAAGCGCATAGACAGCTTAGTAATCCGAAGCATTACCAAAAACTAAATGAACCACTTTGGCAAAATAACTGTAGCAAATTCAACAAAATTCTCCAAAAAATGGTTGATAACAAGAAGATAACTGAAAAGCAATATAAATACCTGTGCGCAAAAGATGATTCGAAACCACGTACATTTTATCTTCTTCCTAAAATCCATAAGTCTGTTGACTTGTGGACCGACCCTATGACACCACCAGGGCGACCCATCATTTCAGATTGTGGTTCGGAATCATATAGGATTAGTGAATTTATCGACTACCATCTTCAGCCAATTGCAAATAGACATTTTAGCTATCTGAAAAACACTGAAGACTTCCTAGCCCAGGTCTCTAAGATCTCGGTCCCTCCAAATTCATTCTTAATTACAATGGACGTCGATGCTATGTACACAAACATTGACATCGAAAAGGGTCTAAATTCAATTCGTAGAGCATTTGCCGACTATCCTGACACCAACAGGCCCGACAGAGAAGTAATAGCTCTATTAGAGCTTAGTCTGAAGGGCAATGACTTTGAATTTGCTGGTGAAATTTTTCAACAAATTTGTGGCTGCGCAATGGGTAAGCGTTTCAGCCCAGGTTTCGCTAACCTTTACATGGCAGAGTGGGAAAAGGAAGCACTCGAAAACTGTCCAAATCAGCCGCTCATTTACCGCAGGTACCTCGATGATATTTTCATGATCTGGCAACATAGTAAGGAAGCATTTACCGAATTTCTGGCCATTCTGAATAATCATGATCCGAATATCAAACTAAAAGCTCAAATCGATGAGCTGTCCGTAGATTTCCTAGATGTAACTTTATACAAAGGTATAAAGTATGAAACAACTGGTTACTTAGACTACAAAGTTTATTTTAAGCCAACCGACTCGCATCAACTACTACACAAGAAATCATTCCATCCTCCGCATACTTTCAAGGGACTTGTAAAATCACAAATAATCCGTTTTCATAGAAATTCGAGTGATAAGAAAAACTTTGAATCATCATGTTCGACCTTATTCAAAGCCCTCAAACCGAGAGGGTACTCTTCTCGGTTCCTGCGCAAAATAAAGTCTGAAACTTTGCATAATTTGGAAATCATTCCAGATAATGCCAGAAATTCTCGGCCTACCAAAATTTGTCATAATCGTCCGATTATTGGTGAAGGAGAATCTCGGAAATGTGAAAAGAAAAGGTGTAAATTGGATAAATTTCTTCCTTCCCAGAGTACATTCACGAGCTTTCAAAACAAAAGCAAATTTCAAATTCAGTCGAAATTAGATTGCGATTCTGAAAATGTCATTTACTTAATTTCATGCAAATTGTGTCAAAGGCAGTATGTTGGCGAAACAAAAAATCGACTAAGATGCCGAGCAACCAGACACCTTTCAGATATTAGACTAGAGGAAGACACACATGTGGCTGAACATTTTAATCTTCCTGATCATTTAGTCACCCGTGACTTTGAAATTATGCCCATCGAACAGCTACCTCTTTCAGACACAACAGAGGAAACTGATAAACAAAGATCACTAAGAGAATCGTTTTGGATTAAAGAACTCGAAACACAATGGCCAAGGGGCATAAATTCGGACCCATGCCTCTCGGATCAACGTGAGATTATCCCATTTACTCTCACATACAATCGGAAAAATGTTGAAATTGCGAAAATCCTAAAGGAAGAGTATCACAAATTACAGGACAATTTAAAACAACCATTCAACAAGCGTCCAGTAATTGCATTTAAGAAAAATCCTAATCTACGCGACATCTTGGTAAAAGCGAAACTCAAATAAGTGTTCAAAACATCAATCAATGATTTATCATTGTATACTAATCAGGCCATATGGCATCTATTAAACAAAATTGACAATCTCAGGTGATAAAATAAGCAAAAATATTTTCAATTTTTTTCAATTTTGAAAATTCTGAGCCGGTGCGTTTACAATATTACATACATACATGCCAGTGCCAGTTCCGTTATTTTATTACTTTATAAATCCATAACTTGTATATAATATTCGTCTACATCGTCAGGCAATCTATCAGTCCTTCATTAGATCCACCTAATAAAAGGTGTATAGAAATCTCATCTTCTCCACATAAATGGTTAAATTGAACCGATTATTACCTTTTGAATTGCATGATTGTTTAGTCCAGAAAACTGCCATTCATTCCATCCTTCCTCCCTCTATCCTTCCTTCTACCCGTCATTTCGTTCCTTCATTCGTTCATTTATTACCTCATTTCTTCATTCTTTCTAGCCTTGCTTCCTGCTTTCCATCCACTGGCATCTGTTCATTCGCTCGTTCGTTCGTCCGTCTGTCCGACCGTCCATCCATCAGTCCATCCATTCGTTCGTTCGTTCATTCATTCATTCGTTCGTTCGTCCATTCTTTCTTCCTCCCTCTCCTCCATCCTTTCCTGCCTCCTTTCCTCCATCCTCCCCCCTCCTTCCTTCCTCCATCCCTCCCTCCCTCCTTCTCCCTCCCTCCCTCCCTCCCCTCCCTCCTTCCTCCCTTCCTTCCTTCCTCCCTCCCTCCCTCCCTCCCTCCCTCCCTCCCTCCCTCCTTCCTCCCTCGCTCCTTCCTCCCTGCTGCATCCTCCCTCTCTCCATCCCTTCATTTATTCCTTCCAGCCATCCATTTTTCCTTCCTTCCTTCCAGCCTTCATCTCTTTCATCTTTCCTTCCTCCCATCATCCCATTCTTCCTTCAAGCCCTCATTCCTTCCATCTTTCCTTCCCCCTACCCTCGCTTCCATCTGTCCTTCCATTCATCCATCATGGTTGCTTGGTTGATTGGGTGGTTGATTGGGTGGTTAATTTGATGGTTGGTTGCTTATTTGAGTGGTTGAGTGGTTGGGTGGTTGATTATGTGTCTGGGTGGGTGTTTGGTTGGTTGGTTGGGTGGTTGGTTGGGTGGTTGGTTGGGTGGTTGGTTGTGGGTTTGGGTGGTTGGTTGGTTGACTGGGTGGTTGGTTGGTTGGCTGGGTGGTGGGTTGGCTGGGAGGGTGGTTGGTTGGTTGTGTGGGTGGATGATTGGGTGGTTGGTTGGGCGGTTGGTTAGTTTGGTGGTTAGTTGGGTGGTCGGTTGGGTAATTGATTGGCTGGGTGATCGGTTCGGTCTGTCCATCCTTCTTTCCTTCTATCCTTGTATCATTCAATCATTTGTTTATTCATTAATCTGTTTTAGAGAGAAAATTACACACAGAAAATGACTTTATTTCTCAACACAATGATAATCTTTGAAATCAATACCTATGGAAACTGCTGACATTTGAGTAACTATATTACAAAGCAAAAGTTTTAATCAAAATTACCCATTCAGATCAAAGATTTTCAAACAAGGCCATCAGTCACGTATTTCTTTGAAATGTGTCCTTTGCATTCCAAATTATTTATTATACTTTGAAAAGGTCACTTAAGCGCCTTTCAAATGATCTCACGGTTCACATCAAAGTCAGATTACTAGTTGGCTTTGAACCAGTGAGCAGTCCGCCGCTAAGCCATTGAAAGTAGCTTAATCTTTAACACCTTTCCAAATTGAAACCAACTCATTTATCCAGAGCTCAATTAGTCAACAATACATTAGTACAATGAATTATAACACCTTTTTAGTGGCGTGTACCTCAAAGCAAACAACTTAGTAACTTTAAAGAAAAGGATTAAGTCTCAAAGACATTCACTTGCCCAATAAATAGTAGGGCAAACTGTTGGACTGGTAGATTTGTCTAATAGGCTGCTGAAGAAGTGTGTAAACACGAAACGCGTCCAGCCCTCTGACGATGTGAAAAATTTCATTACTGTGTATTCCTGTGTATTTCTGTGTATCTCTGTGTATTCCTGGATAGTACTGTATTCCTGTATTGCTGTGAGTAAGTTATAATATTTATATTGTTATTTCTGTATTGCCTGTCCTTAAATATTAAATATTTTCATGTCACCACTAATCATTGCTACTAACCACATTTCTCTTATTTATTTTTTTCAAAACTCCAATAGTAATATTCCACTATTCATTGAAAAAACTGGCTGGGCTCCAAACTTAAAATGTGTTGACCCAGCAATCGGTGAAAGTATAAAACTTTACTCTGAACGTATTGAAAATACTACATTTCCAAACGATCAGCAAAATTTATCTTATGAGCAACGCCAGGCCCTATTAGGTTTATCTAGAAAAAGTGAAATTGTCATCAAACCTGCGGATAAAGGATCGGCTACTGTAATAATGGATAAAGACCACTACATCAAAGAAGCGCATAGACAGCTTAGTAATCCGAAGCATTACCAAAAACTAAATGAACCACTTTGGCAAAATAACTGTAGCAAATTCAACAAAATTCTCCAAAAAATGGTTGATAACAAGAAGATAACTGAAAAGCAATATAAATACCTGTGCGCAAAAGATGATTCGAAACCACGTACATTTTATCTTCTTCCTAAAATCCATAAGTCTGTTGACTTGTGGACCGACCCTATGACACCACCAGGGCGACCCATCATTTCAGATTGTGGTTCGGAATCATATAGGATTAGTGAATTTATCGACTACCATCTTCAGCCAATTGCAAATAGACATTTTAGCTATCTGAAAAACACTGAAGACTTCCTAGCCCAGGTCTCTAAGATCTCGGTCCCTCCAAATTCATTCTTAATTACAATGGACGTCGATGCTATGTACACAAACATTGACATCGAAAAGGGTCTAAATTCAATTCGTAGAGCATTTGCCGACTATCCTGACACCAACAGGCCCGACAGAGAAGTAATAGCTCTATTAGAGCTTAGTCTGAAGGGCAATGACTTTGAATTTGCTGGTGAAATTTTTCAACAAATTTGTGGCTGCGCAATGGGTAAGCGTTTCAGCCCAGGTTTCGCTAACCTTTACATGGCAGAGTGGGAAAAGGAAGCACTCGAAAACTGTCCAAATCAGCCGCTCATTTACCGCAGGTACCTCGATGATATTTTCATGATCTGGCAACATAGTAAGGAAGCATTTACCGAATTTCTGGCCATTCTGAATAATCATGATCCGAATATCAAACTAAAAGCTCAAATCGATGAGCTGTCCGTAGATTTCCTAGATGTAACTTTATACAAAGGTATAAAGTATGAAACAACTGGTTACTTAGACTACAAAGTTTATTTTAAGCCAACCGACTCGCATCAACTACTACACAAGAAATCATTCCATCCTCCGCATACTTTCAAGGGACTTGTAAAATCACAAATAATCCGTTTTCATAGAAATTCGAGTGATAAGAAAAACTTTGAATCATCATGTTCGACCTTATTCAAAGCCCTCAAACCGAGAGGGTACTCTTCTCGGTTCCTGCGCAAAATAAAGTCTGAAACTTTGCATAATTTGGAAATCATTCCAGATAATGCCAGAAATTCTCGGCCTACCAAAATTTGTCATAATCGTCCGATTATTGGTGAAGGAGAATCTCGGAAATGTGAAAAGAAAAGGTGTAAATTGGATAAATTTCTTCCTTCCCAGAGTACATTCACGAGCTTTCAAAACAAAAGCAAATTTCAAATTCAGTCGAAATTAGATTGCGATTCTGAAAATGTCATTTACTTAATTTCATGCAAATTGTGTCAAAGGCAGTATGTTGGCGAAACAAAAAATCGACTAAGATGCCGAGCAACCAGACACCTTTCAGATATTAGACTAGAGGAAGACACACATGTGGCTGAACATTTTAATCTTCCTGATCATTTAGTCACCCGTGACTTTGAAATTATGCCCATCGAACAGCTACCTCTTTCAGACACAACAGAGGAAACTGATAAACAAAGATCACTAAGAGAATCGTTTTGGATTAAAGAACTCGAAACACAATGGCCAAGGGGCATAAATTCGGACCCATGCCTCTCGGATCAACGTGAGATTATCCCATTTACTCTCACATACAATCGGAAAAATGTTGAAATTGCGAAAATCCTAAAGGAAGAGTATCACAAATTACAGGACAATTTAAAACAACCATTCAACAAGCGTCCAGTAATTGCATTTAAGAAAAATCCTAATCTACGCGACATCTTGGTAAAAGCGAAACTCAAATAAGTGTTCAAAACATCAATCAATGATTTATCATTGTATACTAATCAGGCCATATGGCATCTATTAAACAAAATTGACAATCTCAGGTGATAAAATAAGCAAAAATATTTTCAATTTTTTTCAATTTTGAAAATTCTGAGCCGGTGCGTTTACAATATTACATACATACATACATACATACATACATACATACATACATACATACATACATACTGCCAGTGCGTCAATATAGTCCCATACGAATCGTCAGTGTGTCAGTATATCAGACATGTGAAAGCTGGTCGGCCAATCCTTGACTTTTAGTCTTGGTGCGGTGGTCCAGTGGAAAGATGCCTGGTTGCTGATGCTATGCGGAGTTGCAGGATGGCGGTTCGATCCCCCAACCGGGAGATGGTGATCAACAAATTAAACTAACGGGTGCAGCACTGTCGGCTAAGTTAGCACATGGAAATTGAAGCCGCACGTTGCCAGTGCGTCAATAAAATAAAAATACATATACTGCCAGAGCCGTGCTGGAGTCAGAGTACAATAGGCGTAAAAGCCTAGGATTGATTGTGACAGATGCATCCACAGATAGTCCCATACGAATCGTCAGTGTGTCAGTATATCAGACATGTGAAAGCTGGTCGGCCAATCCTTGACTTTTAGTCTTGGTGCGGTGGTCCAGTGGAAAGATGCCTGGTTGCTGATGCTATGCGGAGTTGCAGGATGGCGGTTCGATCCCCCAACCGGGAGATGGTGATCAACAAATTAAACTAACGGGTGCAGCACTGTCGGCTAAGTTAGCACATGGAAATTGAAGCCGCACGTTGCCAGTGCGTCAATAAAATAAAAATACATATACTGCCAGAGCCGTGCTGGAGTCAGAGTACAATAGGCGTAAAAGCCTAGGATTGATTGTGACAGATGCATCCACAGATAGTCCCATACGAATCGTCAGTGTGTCAGTATATCAGACATGTGAAAGCTGGTCGGCCAATCCTTGACTTTTAGTCTTGGTGCGGTGGTCCAGTGGAAAGATGCCTGGTTGCTGATGCTATGCGGAGTTGCAGGATGGCGGTTCGATCCCCCAACCGGGAGATGGTGATCAACAAATTAAACTAACGGGTGCAGCACTGTCGGCTAAGTTAGCACATGGAAATTGAAGCCGCACGTTGCCAGTGCGTCAATAAAATAAAAATACATATACTGCCAGAGCCGTGCTGGAGTCAGAGTACAATAGGCGTAAAAGCCTAGGATTGATTGTGACAGATGCATCCACAGATAGTCCCATACGAATCGTCAGTGTGTCAGTATATCAGACATGTGAAAGCTGGTCGGCCAATCCTTGACTTTTAGTCTTGGTGCGGTGGTCCAGTGGAAAGATGCCTGGTTGCTGATGCTATGCGGAGTTGCAGGATGGCGGTTCGATCCCCCAACCGGGAGATGGTGATCAACAAATTAAACTAACGGGTGCAGCACTGTCGGCTAAGTTAGCACATGGAAATTGAAGCCGCACGTTGCCAGTGCGTCAATAAAATAAAAATACATACATACTGCCAGTGCGTCAATAAAATAAAAATACATATACTGCCAGAGCCGTGCTGGAGTCAGAGTACAATAGGCGTGAAAGCCTCGGATTGATTGTGACAGATGCATCCACAGATAGTCCCATATGAATCGTCAGTGTGTCAGTATATCAGACATGTGAAAACTGGTCGGCCAATCCTTGACTTTTAGTCTTGGTGCGGTGGTCCAGTGGAAAGATGCCTGGTTGCTGATGCTATGCGGAGTTGCAGGATGACGGTTCGATCCCCCGACCGGGAGATGGTGATCAACAAATTAAACTAACGGGTGCAGCACTGTCGGCTAAGTTAGCACATGGAAATTGAAGCCGCACGTTGCCAGTGCGTCAATAAAATAAAAATACATATACTGCCAGAGCCGTGCTGGAGTCAGAGTACAATAGGCGTGAAAGCCTAGGATTGATTGTGACAGATGCATCCACAGATAGTCCCATATGAATCGTCAGTGTGTCAGTATATCAGACATGTGAAAACTGGTCGGCCAATCCTTGACTTTTAGTCTTGGTGCGGTGGTCCAGTGGAAAGATGCCTGGTTGCTGATGCTATGCGGAGTTGCAGGATGACGGTTCGATCCCCCGACCGGGAGATGGTGATCAACAAATTAAACTAACGGGTGCAGCACTGTCGGCTAAGTTAGCACATGGAAATTGAAGCCGCACGTTGCCAGTGCGTCAATAAAATAAAAATACATACATACATACATACATCACACTTCCCCATGGCGCATGAGGTGTCAGGTCTGAGGGGAACCGCATCACACTTTTTCCCCTAGGCGCATGGACATCACGACGGAAACAGCAGCATCACCAGCACCGGCAGCAACTGCAGTGATGGTACCAGCACCACCTGCAGTTTCCACCCGGAAGCACCCGCAGCAACGCCACCATCCGCATCAGACATGACATCAGCATCAGCATCCATATCCGTAATCGGGCGGCCCATTTCAATAGTTATTATGACGTCCGTGCCAGAACCAGTGCTACAGGACATTTTGGATAGATCTACGTCTCCTTGTAGCCTTATCATTGATGAGGAGATTAGCCTTATGGAAGCAATCCCGACCACCGCATCACGAACCAGCATCCCTGCACACCCGCGCAGCAGCAGCACACCAACGGATCCAGCCATATGGAAGACAACAACGCGAGAACGTCCTTATGCCAGGAAGAAACGTATAGCACACTCTTAAGAGATCTGCCCCGTGCCAAGGACGACCGTGAGTAAACTTCTGAAGTCCACGAAGATCAGGAAGCTATCTGCCAGCACTGCATCCGCAACAGCATCAGCCGCATCATCCGCAAAGACATCACCATTCCGGCGACCGCTCATACGCCTGACAGCACTCAGCCCACCAGCAGCATGAACCACACTGACCACATCAACCACGACAGTGATGTCAGCGGTCACCACACCACCGCCACTTCGCACGTCACCAATCATCATTTCTGGCACCACCAGCGCATCAATGGACACATCAGCACCGTCTTCTAGCTATAGCCTTCCAGAGATGAACCTGTATAGTAGCGATATTTCGGCACCGGAGGATCACCCGCCACGTCCGTCCTGTACAAGTCGCGGTACCCAGAGCCACTGTGGAAACTTCGCCGCAGATGTTTGTGGACACTAT